>JALMLS010000276.1:0-93867 GCA_038496445.1 Trichosphaerium sp. ATCC 40318
AAAAAAAAAAAGGCAATGTGCTTACCGGCAGGGCAAGGCTTGCATTCAGTCAAATATTCGTTGTGTATGTATCCATCAGGGCATCCTAAGCATTCTAATGACCCTCTATATTTTATGAGCAACCACGTGGATTCAATTATGAGAAACAACGCACGTGGTATTTGCGACAAATCCGTGGCTACATCGTGAACAATTTGAAGCTCCTGTAGAATTTGAATAAAACCCAATTTCACATGCATTACAAGTAGCTTGTGCTGTTGAATTTGCATAAAATCCAGGCAAACAAGGTTCGCATTCCAAAAGATGATACAAACTGAATTCTCCGAGTTCGTTGCAAGTACCTAAAAAAATATGATTAGCCGATGTGGGTTTTTGGGTTATTTGTTTGTCTGGTACCCATTGGTTCAAAATTTAGTCCTGTCAAGTTGAACATGATTATATCGAGGTGATCTTGGTAATCTTTGATTTTGATTGGTGGATCAGGCTCTGATTTCTTGAAGAGAAAAAAGTTAGATTAGTTTATTTATGGTTTCTGTTTATGTGAAGGTACCTCTGTATTATTTAAGAAAGACACGTTTTTCACAACTATCGGGAAGAAACCTTCTGAGTTCAAAGTATAGTTTGGACTTATTTGGATAAGATGTAATGGAACTCTATAATAGGAATGTCTTAGTTAAATTGGAAAGAAAAAAAATAAAAGACTTACTCATTATCTTCAAAAGTAGTATATTCCATCGCGAACTCATGTGGATGAGAGGAATCTACACCAAGTGTAACATTGAGAACAGGACCCTTAATTAAACAAGAAAGTGAGCTATAAGATAAAAAGCTTTTCCGTACAGTGCACGCTTTGCAATCATCGATACTAGAGTCAATCATCCTAAAAATATTTGCACTAACAGTAAATCGAGATCCCTTAGCATGAACACGTGACATCGAAACGATCTTCGCTACATAAAGTTTACACGAAAAAACAACACGGTTTTCTTTGTTCTATGTACCATTTAAAGTGGTGTGGGATGCTGAATTGATTGTAATGTTTTCAACGTTTAACGAATGAAACTCTACAAAAAATCACTGTTAGTATGATTGAACTTTTGATTTAAAACCTTTAGATCTATGCACATACGTGGTACGCTGAATCCTTTACTTAGACCTAAAGAGCATGAAGTGACATTAATGTGACCAGTGAGAAGAGACTGAGAGGCAACTAAAGATTCTTTAGTACTAGAACTAAATCCATAAAAAAAACTCAAAAAAAAAATACTCACCACCCCATTCACCGTCTTTAAAAGTGCAATCCGTAAAGGATATTTCTAGTGGCGTTTCTCCAGCTACCGAGAAGAATCCAGTAACGCCTACAACCAATTTTCAATGAGAAATCTACAAAACAAGAGTTGAAAAGCTTCAGTTTCTAACCATTTACATAAAGTCTCAAGTCATTGAAATTAAGAAAAGTCTAACGAACAGAAACCGTTAATGTACAATTATAACGCTCTTGTTAAAGCGTACCACTTCATTCTTGAAGTTAATAACGCCTGCTGCATAACCTTTCGTGTTGGTAAGCGAAGGAACATAATTGATTTAGTACCAAGATTATCTTCTGCTCCAATAGGTGTAATGTAGATTATATCTATCTTTCCATGCCCAGTTGTCCATACAACATTACTCTCCGACTCCGAATAGTCGTATTCGCCCGCTGTATAACGATTTTGAGTGACGTAGTACGAGAGAAAAGAGTATTGCTACAAAAACACCAAAAAAAGATAATAAATTTGTTGAGGGTGAACACGTGCCTTGAGCGCATATATGCCACTCAACTTGGTTTTGGTAGATAGGTATAGCATTAAACCCTCTTCTTAGGGTATGGTAAGGACTGTCAATAGTTCCATTACCCTTAATACAAAGAATCAACGCCAAGGGAACGTAGTTGTTCTTATTTTTTGACTATCGGCCAAATACGCCATTTTTGACAAACAATGGCATTTTTTTCACTATACGTACCTTGGTGTCGCTTCCCGTAGGCGAAATATAGCTATCACATACAGCGCTGTCGACTGTTATTATCTTCTAAACGATATTATGCTAAAAACGTAAAACATTATCACGTGTACCCCTATACATACTAGAACAAGACCCACAACGATTAATTTACGTATCA
Source organism: Trichosphaerium sp. ATCC 40318 (assembly GCA_038496445.1). NCBI lineage: Eukaryota > Discosea > Flabellinia > Trichosidae > Trichosphaerium > Trichosphaerium sp. ATCC 40318. The sequence goes on from JALMLS010000276.1 coordinate 2,162, forward strand.
TTACGACAAAACGAGTTGTCGGTACTGTTGCCGCTTAGTTGAAGAACAAAACTTGACGTTTTTGAAACTTTTTAACGAAAACCAGGCCAAAATTCTACCTAGCCTTGTACACCATGATTCGTCGCTATGGCTTGCGTGGACAAACGTTGTAGACGCCAATAAACAAATATGAAAAATTTTGCTTTATCCTCATCTAGCAGCGAGACTTGGAGTTTGTTGCTTCATAATAGTGCTGGGGGCGTACGTTGGAGACAAGCGTTCGGGTTTTTATTAGCATTGGTAGCATACATAGATTTGTTTTCTTATAGAGTACAAGGTCGCTAAATCACCAATTTATAGAGTATTGCTCCTCCTTGAGCGTGTTATTCTGTTGTTTTATAGGATTTTTCTCCCCTGTGAGTAAAACTACGAGCCCTCTAACACAGGATGAGACTATGTTGGTTCTACGTGTCTACTTAGTATTTAGACAAAAAAAATGCGTGAATGTTGTTTTGGCTTACCGTGTCAAAACGTACCAAGAAGCGCAAGCCATACAGCAAGAAGCAACTGAATTGGCATGAAGCCTGTTAATAATCGTATAAAGTTCGCTCTACAAAGTTATAAGCATTTTTAATTACTTCGTAGTGAAATCACTGTTTAGAAATTGCTGGTTGTATCTCTCCGGTTACTGCGATAGTATTTTTTTTATGTTTGTCCAAGCTTAAAACTCCATGTGTACCTTCTCATTGTAGCAAAGCACACTGTTGTTGATGATGTATTGTTGCTTCTATTGAACTTGAAAGCACTAGCTATGTCTTTTCCGAAAAACTGCAATGGCGATTGGTATGAAGGAGTAAAACGCGTGTTGTTTACTACAACGTTGTTTTTCTTCTGTGTCTGCGTTTTAATCGACTTCTTTTCGGTTGTAACCTTGCTGGTGGCATTTTTCCGCCTACCGGCGAGGAATCTACGTGGTAGCATTCAAGAAAACTCGAAACAGCGTACTATACCAGTAATGTGTTTAAAGCTTTGAGCGTAAATCAGTTTTCATACCCAAAATCCTTCACAATAAAACCCACAACGATGAAGCTAGCAACACCAGTACCCTATATAAATGACCTAGAGCACCTCCATGTAGTTCCTACATCCTCTGTATTGCCTTCCGCATTCCACTACGTACAACAGAGATCACGCGGCCGTGTTTTCCCTTGTAACTCACCGCTGGCGTTACCAGGTTCCGATGTGTTATGCGTGCCAAGCCAACGGAGTATACGACGTCAAACAAGAGCTTCAAAGAACAAAAGAAGCATGGTACGCATGACTCAGCGGCAGCTAGATAATCGCACACATCAATAGTGTTTTTTACAGAAGCGCTTACATAATTCTGGTAGATACGCCGCAGCTCGCGTCTACAGCTCAAAGAGTCACCTAGAAAGCGATTTAAAAAGGCAGAGGTTAAAATTATATCGCAACTTGACACGGTACGCCAAAAAGTCATCAAGCTTTTGCTACGGCCAAAGCGCTGGTCGAGGGTTCACTCTGGCCAAATTATCCAAGAACCTTCAAAAAAACTTTTCTACGATCTACGTTGGCGCATCAAAAACCACATTTCAGTCTTAAACAAGCGTAGTCGTATCGTTTTTGTACATCGCCCATGAAAAGAACCAAAGCGTACTTTGCTTTTAGCTGAACGAGCTTTTGATAGCGTCATATCTATCACAACGCGCTCTTGATAGACGCGAAGCGTAGAAAAACTAATAATAGAAGTATTTTTCTTGGGCGCCTTTTTTTTTCAGCGAGTTTTTCTTTTTCTTTCCTTTCTCACTTTTTCTCTGCAGGATTATGCTAATGAAGATGTATTACTAGTAAACCATGTTCTTCTTTTACTTCCTGTTGAGATATGGGAGCATGTATTTAAGAGTCTGAACTATAAAGGGCTCCAAGCAATTGGTTGTACATGCGGTACATTGTGCTCTATAAGTAGGAGTAGTTCACTTTGGAGAGAAAGATGGAAGACACTTTTTCTCGAGAAACATTCTCTTGATTGGACAAAAAATGTTGATAGTTTGTCAATTGTTTCACTTGATATAGATGACAGAACACCTTTATGGAAAGGTGTGAGTACATCTAGATGGGTTCTTATTACTGCATCTTGAAGATATTCACGTGACAGAAAAAGAAACCACCTTAACCACCAAATTGTATTCTAGTGTAAAAAAGTAATAGAAATAATAACTATTTTGAAATTCCTCCAAGTTTTTTTTATCACGTGTCACAGACGGGTTAAATTTGAGCGTGAGCGATATCAAGGGCTTTACAGAATTATGTCACGACATTCTCGCGTGCGCTCGCACGTGCAAGGTGATGCTAAGGTCTCATAAACGAAGGACAATACGCGGAGCGGAAATCAGTGAAGGCGAGTTTCATTTATAGTCAAAAAGGGCGTGATGGCGACGACATCTCCCTCTGGTGATATAATATCACTTGTAAAGAGAATATCTTCATTAGACGCTGTTCAGAAAGGAAATGTAACGGAACTTGGTAACGTTTAAAACAAATTAGATTAAAACTCATACAGAGCAGATTTCGTAAAGTATTGCAAGTCCCTGGCTACGAAGGAGCTAACTTTAGAGCAAATACATAAATTATTCTTAATGATAGATAAGGACCATACAGTACGCGCTTTCTATGCGTCTAAACTCCGTTTATGACGTTAAAAAAATTATTGATTCCAACCGATTTAAAAGGGTAAAATCAACGTTGGCCATTTTCTCAGTTATTTGACAGCAATATCATCTGGAAGCTTCAAAGACAAAGCTACAAGTACGTGGGGTTATTTCAGTAGTGTTTAGAGCGACCTGAAAACCGCTCGTCAACACGTGGTTCCAAATGTATTGTTTGTTTTCAGTTGTGGACGACTTGCTTATGTTTGTAGCTGTGTTTAACGCTATAGATGAAGATGGTAGTGGGTTATTAACACGTGATGAAGTTTATAAAGGTTGCATGTCTGTATTTTTGAATAACATCGATCTGTCTCAGAGCGAGGTTTGAAGTAGTATTGTGAATTTGAGCTTCGAAATGACCATTAAAAAAACTCACTATTATGCTTACTAGGAGATTAACATTTGCTTGCGTGATAGTATGGGTATTCCAATAGAAGAAAAAGGACAAAACAAACTCAGAGAATCCCAAGTCATTCGTGCCAACCAACGTGCAAGAGTTGAAGCAGGACTACAGCGGTGAGGATCTTATTTAACAGATTTTTCTAGTTTTGAAAGGTTTTTTTATCAACACGTGACAGATTCTTTTAGTATATTTAAAGCAGATGATAACAATGACGGTAAAATATCGTTGGAGGAGTTTTTACTACATGCACAAGAAAACCCTGCTTTGAAAGCGATTGTTGATTTCTACTATGACTTTTGATTGTTTTCAAGCACCAGTAGGTCCGCCAACTGGGTGTAATAGATAACAAATGTTTGGCGAACAAGATATTTTTTCTTTTCCCCACATTGTTTTAGTTGAGAAGTGAACTTGAGTGCAATAGGTCTGTGATAACAATATGTGTTGTACAGTATGTAGTCGTTCAAAATAGTTTATTCATTAATAACAGACTGCTAGGCAGCTTAAGTCATAAATAGACATCTTTTGTTGCCTCCGTCTTGAGTGTTTTGCGACTAGTCAAGTGTTTCAATTGTTAAAAATAACCGGAGTTCTTCTAGTGATCGTTGACACACTCAACTGTTATGCATAAAAAAATAGTGGAAACTGCCACTTGTAGCAAGGTCTGAAAGCTTTTTATTTTTTTTTTTGAAAATTACATTCTTAATCCAAGGTATTTGTATCCTTCTTCTGTGACTTTAGTTCTTTTAGCATACAGTTTTTCAATACCAATAAGCGGCTTAATACCCTCATCTGAAACATTTGAGCATCCTGATATACATAGATGCTTAACACCAATAAGCTTAGAAACACCAATATCAGTAACATATTGACAAAAAGCAATATCGATTCTAGTAGCACCAGCAATAGCCTCAAGTCCTTTGTCTCTTATATAAGTACTGCTCGCTAAAACAATACTGGCACCCTTTAAAGCACAAAAACCTTTATCTGTTATACGACTACACCCAGTTATATCTATTTTATAGACACCTGAGAGATGACAAATACCTTCATCTGTAATATTTTTACATCTTGATAAATCTATTGTATGTACGCCAGATATCCATTCAAAATATATTCCTTTTATATTATGACACCAAGATAGATTCAAGTTTTTTACACCTGTAAAAGACTTTATATCCTCATCTTTTATTTGATCACAACCACAAAGATCTATTGTATGTATACCACCAAGTGATTTTATAATATCATTTGATAACTTAGAATAAGTTATCTTTATTCTATGTGGTGGCTTAACCATTATTTCTCGAATTGCTTCAAGAGTAAGTGTATCACAATGGCTTATTTCTAGATCATGAACACCTGATAATACGCCAATATCATTACCAAGTTTTCTTCCTTTTAACCGAACAGTTGGTATACCAGCTAATGCTTTTATACCTTCTATAGTAATCTTTCTTATGTTGTCTAAAGTTATGCTTTTTAACCCCTTTAATGACTTTAATCCTTCATCTGTTATACGTGAGTGACCATGTAGACCTAGGTATCTTACTCTTTGATGTGATAGAGCCTTTAAATCATCGTCTGTGAATGGCTTTTCTTCAAAAGTGAAAACTTCAACTCTTGTATGTTTGATTACTTTTGACTTTTCGAACAGACGTTGTAGTTCTTCTCTTGATTGTATAAGAACTTTATAAGGTCCTATATGGTTTTCTATTACTTCACGCATCAGTTTACACGTCAGGATAGCGTTAAGACGTGAGTGGTTCAGCGTTAGAATGTGCGCTAATATTTCGTTTGGAAGGTCCAGAATATTACTAACAAGCAGTTCACTAGCATATAACGTTAGATTGTGGCTTTTAGACAGTCTTGTTATGAATAGGCGCTTGAGATTCGTTTAACATACCTCAATTTGTCCATTTAAGATCAATTTGGTGTAGTTTGCTGATTTGGTGTATTTATGGCACGTGTAAACACAAAATGTTACGACAAGAAGGTGCGTTGATACGAGTTATAGTTAAGTCTAATTTATTATATCTAAGTACATGTATAGATGTCGTGACGCAAAATGATAATTTTATTGCGTATTCAAAGGCTGACAATTTTTTGCGCAAAGTCGCCGATTGTAAAACATTCGACACTCACTTGGTATCTTTACGAGTACTCGAAAATGAAGTAGCTCTTTCCGAGAATCAAGTAAACAATAGCACTTGCCTATCGAACCAAAACGTGATAAAATGCTCGACAACACTTTTTTTATATTTAGGACTGCCCAGCGGATGGTACTGTACCATTGAACGTAGTGTCCTAACTTGAAGGGCAAAGGTGCAGCAGACGGTGAGGATATACGTTGTCTTTTCGGTCGTCAAACTTCCTCCTAACATCACACTAACGGTTTACTTTCTGTTGAAGGCTCCTACATAGATGGCTTCCTCTGAATCCTTTTTGGAGCGTTATTTGGCAAAAGCAAAGGCGTTTGGCGAAGAATATAGTACATACGCACGCTTCGACGATGACAGAGAGGTTCGTACTTGTTTTTGGGGAAAAAAACGGCATTGCTGTTGATTGTCTTACTCTGTTAGCCTGATGCGCCAATTGGAGATTTAATGTATCCAGAGCTTGATGTACCCTTAGATAATGAAGGATACTGCGTTAGTTGGCCAAGTAACAAGGAGAAGGAGATTAAGCAGTTTTTTTCTAAATACGGGTTTGTTGTTGTACGCAATGTACTCACAGAACAGGAGGTATGAAGGAAAAAAAGTTTTTTGCCGTTTCAGAAAAGCTGTCGCCATTTTTTCTCAAAAACAAAAAGCAAAAAAACTGACGAGAAAAAGGTCTCAAACAGTGTCTCAGACATTTGGACACAACTCGAGACTGGAAAGTTTGATCAACCTACTGAGCTTGATATTAAAATAAACAGAAATGATCCATCCACGTGGGGTATAGAGTCCGGATGGCCTGCTTTCTTTACAAACTTGGTATGGTTCTCTTTAAAAACGTGTTTTTTTCATTAACCTTTGGTGGTTTTTTAGGGTTTTTTGGGACAACCAAGGACGAAACAACTGTGGATGAATCGTGTTAATGAGAACATATATAACTCGTTTAAAACTGTTATTGGTAATCCGAATTTATGGGTTGCTATAGAGCAGATAGGAGCCATGAGACCAACAAAGGTAAACTTTTTAAATGACTAATAAATAACGTGTTTGTTTAAGGGAATTTCTGCGGTGCCTCTAGAACCCAATAATTCAAGAGTAAACGCTAGTCCTAAGATAGGAACAGGTGCTATTGATAAGAAAGACTGGGTGTCAACGAAAGGATCAGATTGGATACACTGGGATCTTAATCCTTGTACAAGTTTCAGCATTTTTTGTGTTTTGCTAACTCAAACAAAGGGAAATGGACGACAGGCCAAGGGATGGACTATGCGTTTACTGACTTTTCTACTGAAAATAATGGAGTAAAAAAAGGAAAGTATGTAAAGGTGCAAGGAGTGTTAAACCTTGGTGCTTCTTCAAAAGATGATGGTGGCTTTTTTTGTGTACGAAAAATGAACTACCCTAAGAATACTTCAAGTGATCAATTGTTTTTAGGTACCAGGCTTTCAAAAATATGTTGCTGATTGGGCACAAAAAACAAAACATACAAGAGCTTGTAAAAAGAAAGATGATATTCTAGACTTGGTTCATGTCCCTTTATGCACGTGATTTTTTTGTCATTATTCGAAATGTTATTTTTCTTTTTTTTTTCTCAAAGGAATTTTCTTGTTGTCTCCGCCCCGCCACTGTTCTATGATCGTTTAGTAATAGTTTGGTTAGGCGATAAGATTAGGAGCCAAGGTAAAAAGGTCCCAATGAGACCAGGGAGTTTATTAATATGGAACTCTGAACTGCCTCATGCTAATTATCCAAACAGCTCAAGTAATTTTCGTTTTGTTCAATACTTCAAAATGTTTGTTGCAAATCCGGATGCTAAAGGAGTTTCATACAGAAGGAACCTTATTAAAATGAACGTACCGAGAGGTATAGAATTAACTGACTTGGGCAAAAAGTTATACGGCTAGAATCGTGGTCCAACCAGATAGAACAATAAAGACATGTTTCCAAAGAGACAACTTTAATAAATAGTAACTTAGTTAGTCAATGTTCAGTTAGTAGTATGTCGGGTATTTGTTTGTGATGCAATACATTCTTTTGTCACATTTTTACAATCAGCAATGACTATCTCATGAACACTAGCAAGTGCTTTGATACCTTTATCTGTCACATTTGGACAACCACACAGGTAGATTTTATTTGCTCCTTTTAGTGCGTTGAGCCCATTGTCTGTGATGGAAGTGTGTATAAGCCCAATATCATAGATTCCTGTCAGTGGTGCAATACTTTCATCTGTTATGAAGGCACCAGAAAGGACAATTTCACGAACACCAGCAAGTTCTTTAAGGCCTTTGTTGGTGTAGTTTTTACACTTATTGAGATAAATCTCATTAACATTTTTGAGAGCTTTGAGCCCTTCATCTGTGACTGAAGTATCCATGAGTTCAATACGATGAACATTTCTTAATGCTTTAAACCCTTCATGTGTAATGTCATGGCAATGGCAAAGATCAATAGTATGAACATTTCCTAACGCCTTGAGTCCTTCATCTGTAACTGCTGTATCTCGAAGACCAATAGTGTGTACATTTTTGAGGAGTTTTATACCTTTGTCTGTCACATGTTCACAAAATGAGAGGTTGACTTCATGAGCATCTACTAGAGCTTTAAGACCTTCATCTGTTACTTCAGTGTTCATGATATCAATTTTATAAACACCTTCAAGTGCTTTAATGCCTTCATCTGTTATATTCTCACAACTGACAAGATCGATTGTATGAACGCCTGCAAGTGATTTTAATCCTTCATCTGTAATATGTTGACACAAAGAGTTATACTGTGTACACCAGCAATTTCTTTCAAATCAGTATCATTGATTTTACATACACTGCCATAAGGTGTATCAATGTGTTTACACCCAAATAGCATTGAATAGAGGGTATTATCATTCAATAAACTCAAATCAATACGAGTGTTGTTCATAATACCTTTATACTGTCTGATCTTTAGAATATCTTTAGGACTTTTTAACAAGATATATTCATATCCAACAACATCATGAATAATATCAGCCATCAATCGGCATGATTGAGCAACATTAAACTTTTCCTGGTATTCTGTGTATCCTAGAATATTTGAAATAATCTCTGGCGGAAGGTCAAGAATGTTCGGTTCTGTTGGCATCACAAGACTACAATATCTTGTTAAGAAAGCGAGAAAGCGAACTGGCTTGAAAGTGAAAGAAAAAGGCTGGTTTGGAACAAACAGAAACGTACTCTTTTATTTGCTTGTGTTTTGGTGTGTCAAGGCACTCAGAGTGTTCTAAACGTTGGTTTGAAGTTGTTTGGTTGGCATCCGTGTGTTTTAACAACAGTTGATCGAGTTGTTGCGTCAAGCGTGTATTTGAGATATCTAAGATGCTTTCAAGTTGTTTCAAGAATGTTTCATCTACTTTTTTACTAAACGCTGCTGAATTGCTCTTCCTTTGTAAATAAGTAAGCGCTTGCTCCACTGAAACGCCTGAAAAGTTCATTTATTGTATTTGTTGGTTTTCTAGGAGCCAATTGCCGAACAATTAAGCAATGGAACTGACTTATGGTACAACAGTTATAAGTACCAAAATAAATCAAATTTCTGGAGGCGAGTGATTGATACTATTATCAATTGCATTTTCTAAAAGCACCTCAACGCCATAAAAGGTCATTGTTGCTCACGGATATAGTATTATAAACAATCAGGATATTGTTCTGGTGCTTTAAAATATGATTATTTGAGCATTTTGTACATTTTATTATTGCCACGGTATTAACACATTGTGCACACAAAAATGACACGTAGAGGAGTAATTATACCACGCACAAGCCTATCATCTAAATCTGTGCTTCGGCCACAAGAATATGGTTGACTTGGTGTTCAGCAACAAGTAGTATAACGCCAATACAAAAAACTTGTAGCAATAAACCAAAACGAAAGAAAGCAACATCTCTAAAGTGCTATCAACTAGAGATAGCAGTAAGTAGTAATACAATAATGCGCATGTTTTATTGTTAACTGATTTGTAGTACCTTCATTTGCTGAGAATAACCATCTTTCATGCACGCCCTCAATCATACAGCAACTATTAACTTATGTAAGTTACTCAACCGTTGAGTAACGAACAAGCAAACAATCATAGACCAATTAGATAGTATTGTGAACCACAACAGCAGGTAAAACGCCCTACAACCAAAAGGTACGCCAGAATCTTTTTAAAACGTCAATTTTTGATTGACAACTTAAACTGGTTTTTTTTTTCTTTGTTTTTTTCCATTTTTTTTTAAGTCGTCTACCACGCCGGCGTCCGACTCCTAACAAACAAGCCAACTATAAAAATTGCGATATAGACGTTGTAGGGGGTTGAATACGTACAGATTCACTCCGTGTTAGAAGAACTCTGCTACACGATACGCAAGGTAGTGAAAGGTGAGAGCTATAAAATCCAATGGGAGGGCTGTGTTGAAATACTAGAGCTTCCCAAATGGAGACTTTTCTTCGGCACTACTAATAGAGATGTTTTGATAAAACTCTTCTAACAGGGAGAAATGTTTCTAACGTTTTCCTCACCGCAAACTGTAATAATGAAAATCGGGGTTAAAAAAATGTAAAATTGAAAGCTGCTACTAGCTCCATCATGCCCAGGACGACCTTTGATTGTAGCATGTTTTTGTTGGTAAAAAAATAAGAAACGTTTCTAACGTTTCTTGTGTCAAGGAACACATTTTTCTGGTAGAGACAAGAAACGCATGTGTAAACTGGAGCAACTTATCACTTTTCAAATTGTCTTGTGAAGAAGCTGCGTTGTTCTAGCACAACATAATTTACATTATTAAGAGACACAATGACATAACTCATATAGACAGCATGTCTAACTTTGATCTATTTCTTAAACAAACCACTGTCTACAAATGCCATCTTTGCAACATAAGAGCCAATAATAGAAGCGAAGAGACATTTCCTTTTCAATTAAAGACACTCAACAAATGCCATAATATTACACTGAGTTGGCTAAGTGAATAGTCATAGTACGATCTCTTTAACAAATAGAAACAGACATATTTAGTAGTGATATATGACAAGGTTAATGTCTAAATGGGTAGTTGGAAACTGTACCGAACTGTGCTGACTCAGCTGCTTTATTTTTGTTTTTCGTTACATATTTAATTTTGAAATCGTTTCCTTGAACTTATCAATGTCTCGATGTTCATTACTTGTTTTGCTTAGTAAAGCATCTAAAAACATTTTTCTTGTATTCTCTATCTTAGTATCACCTGTATTAGGCCATAGTAGTAACTTCCGAAACAACACCTAAATCAAAATGTTAACACAAAATATATGGCTGTGAGGGAAAACACAGTAGAGGACAACAAAGGATGTTATAAACTTGAGTGCATGTTCAATTTCTGTTGAAAAAAAAATGTTTTGGAGCGACTGGAACATGCCAAATCGCGCTTCAAGTAGAATTTCATAGGTTGACGAGTATATCTATGTTTTGTACGCCATAATAGTGAAAAAATTGATATTTGCGTCCCTCAGGAGAGCGTTTTTGACGCCAAAAAAAGAAAAATTTAGTACCTCATTAACAGCTCCTGACAGCTTAATGATTGTATCCTCTCTAGTCCATACATGATTTTTCTCTTTCCAAAGAAAAGAGGAAATTCCTTCCATAACAATAGAGAAAGAACCATGAACAGAATCACCTCCTCTATATCCGCTTTTATCCCAACGCATCAAAACATCAACTAACTTATCAACCAATAAAATATCATCATCACTCCACTTATTGTTTACAACAGAGTATGTTGATAACTCAAAAGGTAGTTTATCAAGAGGTATCTTATGCCATAGAAGTGATGTATTTGTCCATACGATACACTGAATACCAGCATCAATATTACCATTGAGAAGCAAACTCATCCACTTTCCAAAAGTCTGAGAACCTTTAAAAAAAGTTAGTTGTAACCAACAGAATGTTGACTTCAGGGCTCGCTTACCGAATGATCCAGCCAAGTATTCTTTGCTTAAATCTTGTGCTACACGTTCTAGCTCCATTCTAGATACATAAGCACCTATATTGAGACCAATTTTAGAGCGTCCTTTGACGTAGTGTTCAAAGAGTTTTTCTAATAATTCTTCAACTTGAGGATCAAGGTATGTATCTGATCCTAAGAGGTATGCATGTATGATATGATACATTTTTATCTCGACAGATATACTCTTAAGTGGGTGGTCCTTACGAGATGTAGTTTCAATGTTATGAATAAGTTTTAAGAGTGGTAAAATAATGTCTTTGCTGAACGGAATTATCTCGGCTTTATCACGCTTTAGTGGACTTTCTTTGGCAAACACGAGTATTGAAAGGATTGATACTGCACGATAGATCCAGTAAAATCCTATTGGCATACAAGAATATGCCGGGGACCAAGCAAGTGTTTCAGTTTTTGAAGGGTCACCATCATGAATTTGTTTTGAAGCCTCAAGACCTAGGAAGTTTCAGTTTTTTTTTTTGCTTTGAGAATCTGAATAGTTTGTTTCTTTCTCATCTTTCATACCTTCCATAGTTGTTGTCATACCAAGTATAAAATCTCTCTGTATTTAGAAATTTAGTATAACGCTTTGAAGAGAAAATAAAAACCCAACACGCCTGGTGAGGGATTGTTTTTCTTATTTTTTGTACCATGTTTGCGACAGCTTTTTCGTCTCCTTCAAGGACGTTCGTTGCTAGTAAACCAAGACATTGTGCATCCATTGAAGGTGAAAGAATACCCATAGTAGATACAGCAATACCTTTAATGACAAGAGGAAGAGAACCCTAACAGTGCTATCAACAAAAAAGGAAAAAAACGTGCACAAAACTCTTATACTCACTTTAACGCTCTGTGGAAATATGGACGCCAAATGGACAACGTTATAAGCTAGATAGCTAATTGGCATACAAGCTGTAGATCTTCTCAAGTTCACTTTAGCATCAGATGTGCATTCAGCATTGAGAATTGTATTCAAAACTTCCGCAGCTGGAGGCAGAAATGAAGTAACATGAACTTCAAGTACTGTTTTGACTGGAGGTTTTGGGTTGAGCTTGTGAAGCATAATAAACAGGCGAGCAAGCCCTGTTAATGCAGAAGATGCAACCATTCGTTGAGTTTCTGTTGCGTTCGGATTAAGTAACATCTGCTTGCACGAAGAGATGAAACGTGATTCACAAATCGGCGAAATATACTCAGTGATAATATATACAAGTTGTTCCGGTTCTAAAATAAAAATAAATCTTAGCACGTGTTTTTTATGTATTTTTATATGTTCTTTATACGTACCAGTATGATCTGCTCCAGGGGATGTTTTGACTTTGTCAAAATAAACGGCAAAAAAGTGTACGATAAGAGAAAGAAGTTTTGTATCCTCTGATCTTTTTAAGTCAACGTGGACACGCTTAAACGCGTGAAGTAAATCAGGTAGAAGTGGTGACACAGCGCTCCAACCAAGACCAGTTGCTGCTGAAGCAGCACTCATAGGTACAAGACGAACCAAGTACGCTATAAACGCTTCAGCCACGCTCAAAGTGACTTTTTCTGTTCCGATTGTTGGAATGATATTCTCTACTCCCCAGCGTACAACTTGCAAGTGTAACGCAGGCGATACACCATATGAGGCAGCTATCGATAGTGTTTCTAATGATCTTACGGCTAGGGTTTGGAGCATCATATCTTCTTTCCATGAAAGTGTATCGAACAAGTGAGGTAAACTTGGATAGGAACTTAGCTTGTTTTTGCAAAAAAAAGTATCGTACATAAAGCTGTTGATCCAAGATTCTTTGACAGCGGAAATACAATGCTTGCGATCATATGAAAGGACGGTATTTAGAAGTTTGATGACACTTCCAGCACGTAATGGTTCTTTCTTGGCAGCCTCTGAAGACAAGATATTTGGCATTATTAAAGGTAATGTCTAAGATAACAATATTATTCCTTATAAAGCATTTGTTTTGTCTTTTTACTTACGTCTTTCAAGAAGTGTCCAGCAATATCTTTATGATATTGAGCCATAGAAGTTGCTGCTTCGGCGGCTTGATGACCCTCCGCCTCATCAAGGCTGAGCATGAGTCGGCTAAAAAGAACTAATCAACAATTGTATTAAATGAATGTTGTTTGTACTGTAGTCTTTTGCATGTGTTCGCTTTAACCAATGTTTTTAAGAGACCGGTGTGAGTATCTATTGTCCAATCTTCTTCACAAACAAGGTCGTCTTTTGGAAACCGCCAACCTGACAACACAAAATAAGTTGAAATGCAAAAAACACTTGTTGTTTTCATACGTTGTTCCTCTTCTTCTGTTACTGGAGATAATATAGACCAATCACCTGACGATGTTGTAATAAACCAGGTAAGAACGCCTTATGAATAGGGAAAACATCTCCAAAGGCAAGGCGTCGATTGTAATCTTAAAAAAGAGTTATTTCGAAGAAAAAAAGTAAATGAGTTTCTTACCATTGTATGGATCAATTAGACAGCACAGAGCTTTCAAGGCTGCCATGCGACATACAAGTGATTGTGATTGCAAACATATGAATATCGATCTCCCAGCGTTAGAGTGTATAACGTAATTGACGATGTCATCTAACTCTAAAATTAGCCGAACTAAGACCAAAAGTTCAAATGATCTGAAGGTGTTGTATGTTTGCTTTTTGAAATGTTGAATTAAAGATTGTGTTTGCTACAAGTACCTTTTTCTTTGTTTGGTACTTCTAATGCATTAGCAATAATTGTGAGTGCTGTTACACGTTGACTTGGTACAGAACTATTCATCAAAAGAATAGTCTCATCTATACGATATCCAGCCATATGAGCTTCTTGACCATGGTGATGCAATCCCAAATGAGATGGTAACTCCTCAGAAGCTTTCTTACCTATAAACAACCGAGTTAGAAACCAAAGGGGAACACCTTTTGAGAAAGAAAACTCAAGGCTTAAAATTACAGTTTTTGATTTCACTGAATTTTTCGACACTTGTGCGAGTTGCACGTGAAGAAATGGTGCTACAATATTTTTTCTTTTGATTTTTAACGTACTTAGTACTCTACCATTAAAGTCTAATCTAAGGTCACCACCGGGTAAGCTTGTTTTTGGCTTGGATTCCTTTTTTGGGTCAACAGGTAATGTCCATTGCAGTTTTTCTTCTTCTGTTATTTTTTTCTTTGGTGTCTTTACTGGGACGTTCTTTTGAGGTACTTTCTGGATTGTAAAAGTGAGAAATAGGTATAAAAAAAAACGTTAAAGGTGGATGATACTGTAACGCACTTTAGGAGGATTCTTTGGTTTAATTTTGCGTTTTCCACGCCTTTTAAGAGCCGCAATGACGCTTGGATCTAATTGTTTGTATATTTCTTGTTTAGCTGCCTCTAGCTCCTCAGCACTATAGGTGTTGGCGTACTGATAGCTCAGAAAACTTAGTATTACCTCATCTGCGCTACACGGCTCATATTCTCGTTGTGTATACTATTCATGTCTTTTGAGGTGATAGGTACAACTTCCTGACTATCTGTACTCTTTTGCGTGTAAATCTTTTTAGGCTTTGGAAATGGAGCTGGCGCAGGCATTGAAGGCGCAGAAAACTTGCTGAAATCAAAAGAGGAGGCGTCATAAGTTTTTTCGACAACATCACCAAACAGGTCATCAGCGATGGTCGTTTTATGATCCATATTATCAAGAGCCTCTTACTAGAGAAACGTTGTAAACTTTTCAAGACTACAAAAAGTGAAATTGCAGTTTCAACGGCGTTCTTGTTTTAGCTTATTACAGCCGTACTAGTACACCGTTCGTATCAATGCTTGCTCGTCTAGCGCGGTTACGACGTAGGGGACGCGCTGTGAGCGTACCACATCGAACTATACAACAACGTACAATTGTGCGTTCTGGTAGCGGTATAATTAATAAACAACATACTCTACCTACTATAAAGCTCGCACAAAGCCCGGTGGATTTACAAAAGGATTTGCAACGGCAACTACAAAAGGCGCCTCTATTCTACAAGGATCAACCTGTGGGTACGTATGAACATCGAAAATATGCTTCGTTACGTGCATTCGTTATTTCGTCTGTGACTTCAAACAATTGCTTAATATGTTGTAGTTCTTGATTTTGAGACTGTAGAAGATAAAGAACAAGCCACTGGTGAAGATAGTGTAGAAGAATACTTGAACATGATAAAAGACCTTGATCTATGCCCTGTAGGCACGTACTAACACAACTATAATACATTTATGAACTTTTCCGTTACTGAAAGCGTAATTTCACAAACAACTGTAATAACTCATCTTAGCTATTATAAACGCAAACGAGAATGTAAAGGTACATAGTTTATTGCTTTGTAGGTAAAAATAAGTATCTCAATGGCATTTTAGGAAAAAGTGAAAAAAATCGGCCTTCCTTCCCTTCTAGACAGTAATAACATGTTCAGAGCCCGACCAAGGCCTCGTGTTAAACAAAAACCTGGCGAAGGGAGTAAAAGAGCTTCAAAAGCAAAGGCAGAAGAGCCAGAAACGGTAAACAACATCTTTTTTTCCATTCCGATTTTTTTCTGTCTAAAATGTCACAAAAACTTTTTTGTTGTTCTACCAAGGCTTCTGTAGCACTTCTTGTATCAAACGTTTTCAGATGGCTTACCTTCGTTTAGCCTGGCGTACATGTCGTACCGGGTATGGTACGTAGTGGACAGAGAGAATATGCTAGTGGAACCCTTGTCATCATGGGTAATGTAAATAGAGGTGCTGAAGTACGTTTTTTTTTCAAGGTTGAGTTCTTGTTTCAAGGCCGTGCTCATTAAATATATTTTAGGTAGTATCTGATGGTGATATTTGTATATTTGGGACACTCAGCGGACGTGCATTGGCAGGTAATGATCATGTTTTATGGGTGTTTTTTTTTTTACTTTCGTTTGTTGTTTAACTAATGCCTTCTAAAAGGTGTATCTGGGAATAAAAATTCTCGTATAATTGCGCGACAGATTACCAATGCCGAATTATTATCAGTTGCTGGGGTACGTGTAGTATTCTATGAGGAAAAAACCAAAAAAGCAAAACACCAAATCATTCACTTATTTTTTTTGTATATTTAGGTTCATCTCTCTGGTGAAGACCTGCCTCCAAGTGTTTCTGGATCATCTGATAAAGAAACAGCAACAACAATGTGTAGTATAGTTGACGGAAAGCTTTCTTTCGAAACCGTTATGTCAGCATAAATCGAAAAAAATGAAACATGTTCATGCATTCAATTTTACTCTGTCAGTTTAAATCGACCTCAAGTTCTCATACATTACCATGAAATTACAAGTCGAATAAGTCTATGCCAAAGATCTGAAAGGAGACTAATAATACAACGTCCATCAACAAGCTGCGTATATTTTTTGTAGGACTTACATACGTTCAAGTCAGCGCTTGTTTTTAATTCGCTGTAATATTGGCTTTGAGAGCATCAAATTGAAAGTTCGCAGGATGGATATTGTTTAACGGCAAAGTGAACGTATTTTAGGTTTGAGTAAGCGCAAAACGTGTTAATACTAGCCCTGTAGCTGTTTGCGCCTGTTTTATTTTTAACTTACGGAATTAACCATGTACTATCTCTTGTATGGCCTGAGTACCCAGTTACTATTGGTAAAGAGCACCAAGGCCTGTTTACTTTCAAAGAACCTTCGTCGAGCGAAAAATGGTCTTGCGAGGTTTTTTTGTTTGGTCACCAAAAGCTTCGCTGAACGAGCCACAATAATAGCGTTGGGAATAGATTTCAACGGTTTATAGCCATGGGAACTGCGCCGTCTAAAAAAAATAAAAAGAAGCCTTTAAAGAAGACAAACTCCTCTACTTCTGTGAGTAGACCGCCTAAACCGAATCCAAAGGGAGGAAATGGGTACAAAAAGCCAAATGGAAGAAAGAAACAGCAATCAAGCAAAGATCTTAGCTCGAGGCAGTCAACGAAGTATGAGTCGAAAAAAAGGCAATAGGGTTAATTTAATATTTTACTGATTGCTTTAGCAGTACTAAAAGCAAGGTACAAGAAGAAACACGACATACACCCTCACGACAACACTAAACCGCTATTTTTAATCATTACAAAAAAAAACCACCAACGACAGAACCCAAAAACCATATTTCGTTTTATAAAACAATTTCCGACGTACGTAAACACATACTGAATAGCGTCATAGGAAGGAGACGGTTTCTCGAACAAAAAAGTGGAGAAGCTTTATGAAAAGTACGCTAGCATAGTAGGTACGTTCCAAAAGACACTGCTTGTACATAAAATCAAAAAACGTAAATGTCAAGCTTGTATTTAAACGCAAAACCGAAAAAAAACACACCACCTAAACCAACATTAGACCCAGACGAGGATGAGGAGGAATCTACAGATCCTGATGAGATTGGCCCTGCTGGTGTTGAACAATTTTTATCTGACGCCGGTATTGATGCAGAGGGCGTGTTATCCTTTGTATTGGCGTGGCATTTATCAGCCAAGGAAATTGGCTACTTTCAAAAGGAAGATTTCATTGCTGGCATGAAAAAATTAGGGTACGCGTCGAACACACTTGATGCAACAATCAAACTTATGACGTTGCTTCAAGTAATTATTTTTTACGTTTTTATTTTCTTGTGTTGCATCTTTTTGAGATCAAAGCAATGTCACCGTATACAAGACTAAATAACTGTTGTTGTTGCAGTGCTTTCAATGCTTTTAGTTCTTTTGGAAGGCTTTTTTTTGAAGTTAAAGTTGGGCTTCGTTATTTTTTTATTTTAGGGTTGCTGACGTTGATTATTAGGTGTGATACCATGGATAAATTGAAGAATAAAAAGGATCAATTTGAGAAGGAGATTAAAAATGAAGAAACATTTAAAGCGATATATAGATTCGCTTTTCACTTTTCAAAGGCTGATAAAGATAAACGTCAAATGGGTACAAAATTGTTTTTTTTTTTTTTCAATTTGTTTTTACCCATCTAATTTCGCGCTCGACGCAACACGCGAATCGCCTGTTCGTAAAACGTGGCCTGTCGTCTGCTCTTTTTTTTTTTTTTTTTGTCGTCTGCTCTTTTTTTTTTTTTTTTTGAATTCCACCTCTTTTTGTATCAGTTTATAAACCATGCGATACTACTATATTTCACAGTTACCTACGTGGTATTAAATCATTTTGTATTTTCAAATAATTTGATGGTTGTTGTATCTACGCGTCGTGGCGCGTAGTGGTATCTTCGTATTTTTTTTTTCTCGTAAAGAAACGCTCAAGTAAAAATTTTCCGGACAATTATAACCCAAACAAATCCTTTCTAACATCTTATTTGATAAATAGAGGAATTTTTTTTGATATCTTCGTGTAAGTAACTTTGAATAGACTTTTTAACAGCAGATTGCGTCTTGGAGTTACTACTGGATGGTCGGCCACACGTGGAACGTTTTAGAAAATTCATACATGTAGTACGTAAAAAGATATTGCGAATTTTTTGTCTTTTTGGGTTTTTTTTTGTACTAAGTTTTTCTCTTTAGCAAACAGCATACCCTGGTCTTAATCAGGATCAATGGATGTCATTTTTAGATTTTTCAAAGACCATCAATGAGGATTTTGAGAATTACGACGCTAGTGGCGCATGTAAGTGCACGAGATTATTTTTTCTTTGTTTTCTGTATTTTATTAATTTATTTGTTTGTTTTATTATGTCTGCCTTTGTCTTTGTCTTACTTCTTTCTTGTTTTACTATTTAATATACTAGAAGCTAAATATTATAGGGCCTGTTTTACTGGATGAGTATGGTGAGTGGGTTCAGGATGGCATGCCCGAGAAAAAAGACGATAAGGTAAGTTGTATTTACATATTTTGATCTTATGTTAATCGGGTTATTTTCTGTAAAAGGATGACGATGATGAGGATGAAATGTAAGGTAATACGATGAATATTGGTTTGGCATGGAAGTTTTAAAAGCATTTTTGAATCTTGGTTTGCTATATTCATTGAATAAATGTACAAAAATAAAAATCACCTAAATTTATTCGTGGTTGTTACAATATTCTACCCAAGTACTATTTGTTGACCACCTAAAAATATATATATATACGTCTTATCCATTTAAGTGTAGGAACATAAGAAACAGAGTACCAGCAATGATAAGGCAGGGAGATAGTCAAGTTGTTCTTTTTGGTTTCGTTTGTCGATAGTACGATGATGTTTGTTTACTATAAAAGCGTAACACGTGCAATTAAAAAAATAACGTGTGAGTACCCTTGTTTTTTAAGATTCACGTTTGAACGAGGCATCTATGGAGCACGCTACAGTTATTTTTATTGTCGTTGTATTTACACTTATTGATTGCATCATATGTGATGTCACTCAATGTAATTTTGACGATATAAGAGCCCAGTGCGAGTACGTGGTTTAGATTGGTTAAAAAAATATCTATAGATATACCTAGTGCAATTGACATGCTAATTTTATTTGTAACATAAAGATGTGGATGTAGACGATATTACGAGGAATGTGTTATGGGATTACATGGCCCATATAAGATATGTTCCAGTAGAATATATTGGACGTGTGTAGGAGGATGCAGGACTCTCAGATAGTCATAGTATTACTTCAATAAAAACAATCTTTTTTTTCATATTTACATCTTTTTGCACGTGAATTTTCTCATCAAGTCTTTTTTTTTTTTGCCCTAATAAACTCATAATGGCGAAACAACAACACCGGCATGAAAATATTGCTAAATTTAAGAGCGATGTCTCAAAATTTTTTTTTTAACCTGAAATAGGCGTTATCTTGATGCCATCGCTTCATTGTAGTTCCAGGAGGTTTAACAAGAGCCATAGACTGTAGTAGCTTCGTGTCATCACCAAGAAGCTCATTAGCATAGCTCAAGAGTGATTTATGCTTAGAAAGTTCTTTAAAGTATTCGTTGTGTACACCTAGTCTGAAATAACGCCGGACACGCATTTCCAAGTCACCATCAACACGTGTTTTGACAAGAGATTGATTTCTTCTTTAGACTATCACCAAATGACGTTATGGCGTTTTGGATAGCACTTGATCCTTGTGATGTAAAAAATGGGTGTATGCACGTTGTACCTGGGACTCATGTTGATGGTAGAACATGTTGTGAACAAAAAAGATCGTATCTTTAAAGGAGCACTTAGGTATCGTGGATCATGCTATACCTGAGTCTATTGCTGCGTCTGAAAGCAACAGACACATATTTTATTCTCTTACAAAATGGCCTAATCCAGAGAAAGTTGTTCCAGTCCCTCTAAACCCTGGTACTGCATGATGAATGCTTTGTTCAATATTTTTCTCAATATTAGTTCTAGGCGATGCATTGGTATTTCATGGCGAACTTTTTCACGTGAGCGTTCATAACCTTTAATTAGCTAAGGCTTGTATATTAGTTTACGCCCCCAAATACATCAGACAGGAAGAGGCGTGCACTACAGTTTCATTACGCGTCATCAAAGGCACCATTCTTAAAACATTTTTTTGTTTGATCTAAAAATAAAATTAGTGCAAAGTCAGCGTTCCAACTCCTTATTGGCCATACCGTGAAGCGGAGATATTAACATCTGGGAAGGACTATAGATTAACGGAAAAAGATTCAGCGTTCGTATGACCACAAGTGCGGAGTCTTTCGGGGATTAGAAGAACAAATCAATCCCACTCTGTGTCTTTTGTGGTTCGCGCAAAAACACGCTATTTCTGCCTTGAATTATATTAGACACAAGGTTCATAATAAATATGTGTAAAGGCCAATCACACAACCAGATCTTGACGTACTTGCCTCTTAGCTTGTTTATAGTCTGTTCGTTACAATCACGTTTTTTATGAGCAACGAAATTTACTATACGCTTAAAGGCGTTGACCCGAGATTGTTTTTCTTTTTTTCTTTAGAGGTACATGGTCAGCCAGCGTATGGATAAACCAATATTGGCTGTATGCAGTGGTGGTAAGATTAAACAATAAATCACGTTTATTTAGTCATAAAAACCTTACTGAATTACCTAACACGTGATATAATATGTATAAGATAACTAACCGTTTTGATTGCCTTTAGACTTTGACCAGAATACTGGGTATGGTATCAACCATTTTTATCCTAAGAAGCTTAAATTTGAGGATATAAAAGAAAGACTTGCTGCGCTGTACGTCGAACCATCGATCTTGAATTAATTAAAAAGAATTATTATTCTGTGGCTTGCGTTAAAGTTTCTTTAAACGATCACGTTTTTTTCTATTCAAAATCACGTGGTTAAAGTAGATAAACCTTAAAAAGCAAATATGAGATTTCTTTTTTTTTTTTTTTTTTCAATTACAAATCGGCGAATCTCTTGATTGTATGGTCACGTGACGCGGTGTAGGTGCTTTACAGACGGCTGCCATAATTTTGATTGCGAAAGCGTTTACTTTACATGTGAAGGGGAGATACGTTTGAAGAGGCAAACAGTAGATAAGATTTACGGCGTTAGTCTCTTTAGGTAAGACTAAATTACTACAAACTAAAAAACTACGTTCGACTCGCGGTTATTTGTGAGTTATCATTTGCCAAAAATTGATATTTGAATAGACAAGGTGATGATAAATCAAGCAAACGAGGAGCTGTACAAGCTGCAGTAATTGCGTTGAGGTGAACATTAATTACTTTTTTTTTCAAATTTTCTTGCGAAAAAGATTTTTCTTTCATTAACACTTTGTTAAGTACATCTCCCGATTATCTGTCATTTTATCAGCACGTCATGGGTACACATATTTTTCACCACCTGCGAATGATTTTTTTGGGCGCGTATGTACCTAACAGGAAATCTAGACCACTATCTTCAACAGAACTTATTTTTATTCATGGCAAAGAACAAAAAACGAAGAAAGAACCAAGGCAAGATTAACAAATTGCTTCAAACAGTATACACCGTGATCAACAATTCAGTCGAAGTACACATAAAAAAACAAACCTGAAGTATATGACAAGCTCTTAACGCCTTTTAAAATAGGGAAAAAGCCTTGTGGACTCTGTCATGCTGAATTCCAAGACGATTTATGATCATAGATATTTTGATCAGTCTCCTCTTAGTGGTCACTCCATAGCAAAACTAGTCGCTGATTTTGGACGCGAAGCAATGAAAGTACGTCATTCTACAGAATTTTTTTCAGTGCACGTGACTAAATATTCTAGTTGTGGTATGCGCTTATTTTAGATCACAGGTACGTTTTTTTGTTTGAAAAAAATTTTAACAATTTGGCCCTTTACTCCCGAAGTGTTTATTATTCTACAAAAGGGTTTTAATTACGGCCAAACGAGCGAGTGATTCTTCCAGACTAGCTATGGCTACACCATTAATCGTACAACCGTTAGATATTACTCATCGACTAAGGTAACCAAAAACCCCAAAACATCTTTTATTTTAAGCTAACTGTGGTGACTTTTTTACCAGGCCACACGCAACTGTACATGATCTTGATATGGCTCTAAACGAACCTTGTGTTGTCGGTACCAATCATCCCCTATTTATGAATGCAACAGGTACAACTTTAGTACAAATTCTCTTTTCAATTAATTTTGTTACAAAAGATGACTGGGATACAATTTTTCACTTTGATGGACGGCGTGTGATTTGTAAACAATTCGGAGTACCAAATTTCAAGTTATCTGGTAAACAAAAGAAGATACTGGTACGTATAACTTCGAGTCGAGCAAAGAAAAACAAAAAGTTTTGGAAAAAGAAAAAAGTACTTAATCTAACTTTTTGTTAAGCTGTCTTTCACAAACGCCTTACAAAGCCATGACTGCGAAATTTGGTGCGTCCACACTACTGTTAAATCATGAGATTATCTTATACTTTACCAGGTTGCGTAAACAGTTCAGAAACCTTACAACTCGGTTTTTATACAAAGTCCAAACAGCAACACTTGGAACAAGAAAATCAATCGTTTTTGCAGGATGGAAGTCTTCGGCATTGTATAGAACATATATCGCTAAACATGGAAAGGTATCCTACGCACCTGACCCACCTACTGGTAGAAAGTACGCCACAAAAAAAAATATAGTCGTTTAGATTTTTGTGTCTCACAGGTTATTGCTTTAAAAAAACAGAGACAGTATAATCGGAAAAATGACACAACGTTTATCAGTAAGACGAAAGTCAAGCTCTGTGCCTCATTTGTATTTCATTAAACAAACGAAGAGCCAGGCTTCTGATGATAGTAGTAATAATAATAGTGAAAAAACGTCAGTCCCATCATAATTAGCTTTGGTACCTATTAGTAATAACTTTGCTAACTTTTTCTTTTTTAAAACAGACCTCCTGAAATTGGACCTGCACCAACTACAAAATCAAAAAGACGTAGATTCTCTTCTCCTTCTCCAAAGAGAGTATCGAGTAATAGCAAGGTAAGTGCATACTTAGAAACAAAGCAAAATCACTCTGTTCTTCAGAATTTTAACTTCAAAAAACTTATCACGTGATTTTTTTTTCACAAAATTTTCACACGTGATTCACTCAAAACGTGGTTATAACGTGCGCAAGCACCCTTGAGATTTTTACCAAGGGTTTTTTATTATTATCACGTGATTTGATTGTTTGTAATTTATTTTCTTAGTTGGAGAAGAAGGGACATAAAAAACGTGGATCTATTGGAGATTACGCCAGCTTAAAGGTCAAAAGACGTGACAGTGTTATAAGCAACTCATCAGCAAAATCAAACAGATCACGTATGTCTTCAAGATCAAAGAGATCCAGACGTTCAAGTAGATCAAAGAGGTCAAGACGTTCAACTACTAGTACTAGATCAAGAAGCAGATCACGAAGAGATAAATCGATTGAAGGTGACTTACAGGCATTGAGTCGCCGTAAGCTAAAGAAAACAACAAGTATGAACCTTGTAGTTCCTTCTAAACGTGCGCACAAGAGGAAAAAATCATCATCACCTCTTGCAAAGCCATTTCACACGCACGACTTGTAATAGAATTGTAAATGTAGATTAAACAAAAAAGATTACCGACATTGTGTACCGTTTTATCCTCTTCATGCCTTTGTACAGGCCATTACAATAAAGAGGTCAAAAGGCAATGCATCTTTCCACATGCAAAGCTGCGCTAAAGAAAAATTGTTGCCTGTAATGCTAAATACGCTGAAGCTGAGGTAAGGTTCTCATCATAGCTAAAACGTCTTCTGGTTCAAAATAAACGGTATGTCAAAGCGTGAACCCGTGTGCTGTACAAAGTGGTTTATTTAAGAATACTTAAGCAGTTTTAAGGCATTTGCTAATACAATCGTGAAAGTCTTTCTTGCAGTCCTCAAGACGGGCTTGGAAACACTCAGCAATTGCAGTTTTGCATGAGTTACATGATTCAGGAAGAAATGAATCTGTAGATACAAGAGTAGAGATACCAGTTGCTACCTTTGAATCATCGCCAGCAATCGGTTTATCAGATTGGTTACCATCGTGATCGCCCATTGGGTGCTCTCCGTGCTCGCCTTGGTGTTTTCCTTTGTGATCACCCATTGGATGTTCTCCGTGCTCGCCGTTTTGTTTACCGCTGTGATCGCCCATTGGATGCTCGCCGTGTTCGCCGTTTTGTTTACCGCTGTGATCACCCATTGGATGCTCGCCGTGTTCGCCTTTACCTTGTTGACCACCCATAGGATGTTCTCCGTGCTCGCCTTGGTTTTGACCTTGTTGACCTTTGTGTTTTCTGTTATGTCTACCATTACGAGGACGCTTTTGATCGGAGTCTTCAGCGAAACACTACAACACAGATTATTCAAAAAACGTTTTTAGTTAAAGCGTAACAACACAAACTTACGCTAGAAATAACTAGAGCAGCGATAAGTAAGAGTGCAATACGTGAAGATAATGCCATGATAATGAGTTGATGAGTTGATGTTATGTCTGTGTTGACTGTTTTTAATTGATAGTTCTTGTATTTTCAAAAAGTCCCGCAATTTTCGGACCGTTATGGCCGATAAAAACTGCACATTCTTAAAACATCACAATCGTTCCCTACACTTTTTTTCTCGGTACAAGATTGATATTTAAAGCCAATGTACAAGTAAGTTTTGTCTAAGTTTGAAAAAAAGCGAAATTTCTAATTATCCCGTCACTGTAGTTCCCACAACTATCGCCATATTATCTCGTCTGTCAAAACCTAAAAACTCTTTCACAAGCACCTGGCTACTAACTGTTTTTTCCCACGTGTTCGCCAAAACAAGAGATTTTGCGGGCTTTGTAAATCACATCCAAAAACCTCCTGAGGATTACAGAGTCCATCATCTGTTGTTGGTAGTCCATCAAAAATATAGTGTACATTCCCAAGATGTTTGAGCCAATCTTTTGGCTCGCTGATTCTAATTTCATGTACATCATTGAGTGCCTTTACTCCTTCCATAGTATTCAATTGCAATGGCGACTACTGATTGTGTGTACTTGAATGCAATCAAGGGAACATCTGCTAATTTGACAACTCAATGGTGTGAACGGTCCAACTCCTCCTTGTACTAATGCTGCCTGCGTCTGTAATATGTACTTAATAGAACGATGCTTTGAAAGCCAGAAAGTATACAAATCTCTTTCTGACAGTGTTCTAAACTCCTTGCACTTATTTCAGTGTTTTTCAGCAGTGGACTATCTTTGAAGTTTGGAGTACAAAATAAAACATGTTCTTTTAAACTTGTTTATTGTAATTACTTCTTATTGCCTTGAAACAATGCACTACGCTTTGTTGCACTACTACGTTGAATTGGAGTACATGTATTTGGATCAGGTGATGTGTAACTAAATATACTGCTAAAGGTACCACCCATCAACAGAGATTGTGGTGTAACTACAAAACTAGAAACAATAAATATGGAGGTAGCATCAAGTTAACATAACATACGTGAATGATGTTTCAGTAAAGCTTATATCCGTTGGAGGGGAGGCAAAATTAGATGATGTAAGGTAAAACCCTTGATGGAAAAAAAGGTGAGTCAATTGGGAGAAAGAAAACCATTTCCAAGAAATCAATTTGAGATAAATAGTTTGTACCAGTAACAACAGGTTCATTAAACTCGCAAGTTAGCGTTAATGCCATTCTAAAACTAGTGGGACTGTCTATTGATATTGAATACGTGAAGGACGTTGAGTCAATGTTAACTCTATAGGTTACAGTGCCTGGTACTATGTACTCTGTAGCCGTATCACTCACAATGAAGTTGGGATTATTTGGCTCTGAAGATTCTAAAAGTACATCGGACATACTTGACGCCACAGTCAACTGACATGTACCTTCATCGTTCTCACCTTAAGAAGAACTTAGTATTCGTTCATTTACTACTAACATTACAAACAAAAAACAAAGTCTTATGTCGTACTGATTGAAAGTGTCACGGAGAAGAATAAAGTGCATAATATCATAAAAATAATTGTTAAAATTGGGTATTTCATTTTTTTTTGCGTTGATGTTTCTGAATAGGTTTAAGGAAGGTATAAGCTTAGAAGGTAATTATTTAGTTAACACCCTACATAAAATGTTAAAGCGTATCTCAGATGTAAAATAATCTCATTACGGAGGTCAACCTAGTCTGGTAAAAGCCTACCTTCGTCTGGTTGATCTTCAAGTTAAATTGAAAAGGTTTTCAGCAAAAAAGGTCTGAATTTGTAATGAGAGGGCAGACTTGATGAACGTACTGAGAGGAATCACGTGATTGGTCTTTCTTTGGTTATTTTAGTTATGGTTTAAGCTTATCAGATGCTTCTAGCGTAAAGTTTGTCCGATAAAAGCCCGATTTCTCTGAAATTGTCCAAGACTTTATTTCGAAAAAGTGATGGCGAAGTGGTTTGAAAATCGGTAATTGGTATGTTCAATGAATGTAGTTCTGTTGCGGTTGTGTCGCGAATCGCAACTAGGTTTTTTTTTCACACGTGACTATTTTATTAAAAACATTTTCCATCCAACTGAAATGCAATGGTTACTTGACTATAAATCCAAGTGAGATTGTGAGTCTTCTTTATGAAGATAAAATGAAGTGTTTTCTAAAGGTGGATATTCTAAGGAGTTTGATATTATTGGTTCTAAAAAGTCAGTGTGTTGGATAAGAGCGTCTTCCTGTATATTAATATCTTGTTGAGAAGAAAGCAGCAACGATTCAGACTGTTGATCTTCTACTAGAACTTGTTCAACATGTTGAATAGGAGGGTTTGCGTCCTCAAGTGGTAATGGATTTAATGTTTCTATTGGTGGGTATAAATACTGTAGAGCATCACGTGGAGACTCTGGTTTTTGTATCCTAAAAAAACAGGTAAAGATTTACAACTTTTGTTTTTGACTTTTGGATTGTTGTACCATCCTTCAAGAGTTGTTGGTTTACTCTTTCGTATCTCATTGACTATTGATACAAACTTTGTTACATCCACACCATACTTTATTGCTTCATCATAAAGACAACTACAGAAAAAGGGTCAAGACGAGTTCTTTCAACCCAAACAAACTCGAGGTCAAAGAAGAATTGTTTACTCACCTCAATAAAACGTAGCTTAGTCTCCAGGTATCTGATAAACTAATCATCTCTTTCATAGTCTAAAAGCGAAAGTAATAAGTAAATTATAATAAGCTGAGGGCCGATTGGAAAAGAATGCGATGAGAAAAGAGATGACTTACATCTGAAAAAAATTCATATTGGTTGCATCTAATAGCAACAAAGCAGCAGTCGTATGCAATACAGACACTTCCTGGAAAATATCTTGTACTAGCTTGATATCTGTAAGTATGCCAAGACTCCAAAGCTGTCTAAACGAGAAAATGTTGAGAAATAACAAACAAAACAAGATTACACATACTTCAAGTGCTTCATCATTTTTGGCAGCTGCTAAGCTTACAATTGATTTTGTCGCTGAAATCATGTTGGAGAAAAACCTCACATTAGTGGGTGATGTATCACTTAGATATTTAACAAGTAGATCTTTTGTATGATTGAGTTGGCCCATACAAACATCATATTCTTCAAGAGACTAAACCGAACAAAAAAAGTTACTCGCACATCAAGCTCAAAAAAAAAAGCCGTACGATTGATGTAAACCCACAATTGGCTTCTCCCCATGCGCTTGAATACCATGGCATACCAGCAACTCTGAAGAATATCTACAAGGAGTGTAAACAATAAAAAGCAAGAGAGTAAGCTACAAACAACACCAAGAAAAACCCCGGAATTCGTACTCTTGATACTGAAGCCCAGACATGTTGTATGAACTCTGCATTTGTTAAGTTTGTTGTATCCATCATATCTGCTAATTCAGCTGAAATCTCCTTGTGGACATCAATAATTTCATCCCTTAATTAAATAAGGTATTCAATGTTATTCTGTTTTACAAAAAATTAAAGTACCTAGACGCTTCGAAAACGTTATACTGGTGAAGCCTAAACCCTCGAGCAAGAGCATCTGCCCTTCTTGACACTTGTTCGATATTTACCCCATCCCATTTTAATCTTTTCGCCATTGCTATACCACGTGCTTTAGCAAAAAAAAAAAAGCAAACAAGCGCTAATTTCACGTTCTCTGAGAAATAGTCTTGTGACATTTTCGGAGCGATTAAAGCACTTGAACATTAGGCGCTACCTTGCGATATTTGCATGTAATAGAAGCCTTGAGGTAAATCATCAAATGTAGCTATACATAACCCCAGTATATAAGCACCAGCTGGATTTGAAAAAAAAGGTGTCAGTTGTTGCACGAAGATTATTGCTAGTTTTGGGTGTGGCGTACAGGCTGCGGATACGTTTATAGTATCGTACAAGTTACGTAGTATACGTTTGCAATCATTATAAACGAATCTGCGTGTCTATCAAATCCACCTATTCTAGCACCAAGTGCCATACAACTCATGACTTCAAGCAATTTTGGATTAAATTGCCATGCTGTAAATTATTAATTTTTGTTGTTAACAAAGCGGAAAAGAACCCTGTCAACAAAAAATCGTTACGTACTTCTATCCTGTTTAAGCGTTTCTAATACATTGACTGCATTCCATCCATTCGTAGAAGCACCCTAATGGATTATTACTAAATCCTCTAGGTGTACAATACAATAACCAAAAACGAAAAAAAGTTTCTTGCACAAAACAAAGGACGTACATGCCACACAAGCAAACATTCCAAGTACATGTCAATATGACCAGCAATAGAAGAACTCAAACCAAGGTGTACAGATACTTTCCATAACTCACACTTTATAAATGTGAGAAAAAATCACGTGACTCCGGAACAACTTCATCCCAAAAAAAATCCCAAAAACTGCTGTCAGAAAATTCATCAAATGTACCTGTTTAGACGTATTTAACTCATATAGCTTCTTCCACCGTTGCGCTTCTAGTTTTTGCTCTTCTACCTCCTTTTTCATCCTCTCTAGATCCTGTGTTGACTTACTTCTGCTCCCTCAATCAAAATCAGCATAAAAACGCCTTAAGAGCGTCATTGTGCGTTTATTACCTACAGCAGGGCCTCGTTTTTTCGGAATAGGGTATGTACATGTCAAATTGCTCTTTGCGCAACGTCCGCACGGGTTTCTACCACTGCATTTCACGTGCTGCTTACGGCAATTCTCACAGGCTATTTTATTTTTTTTACGCCGTTTTCTTGCTTGCATTTGATGTAGAAGGTAGTTGTAGGGTAAAAGTATTTATGATAAACGTTTATCAAACCGAAATTCGTTGTTCCACCGACTTTGACGTCCCACCAAAGAGTGTTTTCTGAAAAAGCAAAAGAGTCACGTGTCAATTCCAGTCAGCAACTATTTTATGAACAACATAAGGCTCATCGCCAAAGTCTGTATCAATTGCTTTACGCTGGATATGAACAAGCCTTTATCAAAATCTACCATGCATTTAACAAACAAAGCTTGTCCCATGTTAACAATGATAAATCACTAGCAGATTTACCACTTGAGACACTAACGCATATTCTATGTTATTTAAATAAACATCAACGTATTGAAGCATCTGCAGTGTCTCACGTGTTTAATAACATCATTCGCTGTAATATTGGCTTTCATAGCATCACTGTGAGAGATTCGTTGGAGTGTAGCATCCTAAAGGTAGTCCCCTTCTCGAAAATACCCATATAGCTTGCCATTTGTTGACTCTATCAGAAAGTGACTTGTCTTGCCTTTCTGGAGTCAAATCAATAAGCTTGCTTCGAACAAATACTACAGACTCACATATCCTTAGGTTACTAGGAGGAAAGCACACCATTCACGCCATTAACTTGTCATTTACAAATATAACAGATGTATCATTGATTGCACTCAGAGGTGTACACACAATTTGTCTTCGAGGTTGTGTAAAGGCACTCAAAGATGTACATGAAATTAGAATCGATCCAAAAGAGTCATGGCTCAAACATCTTGGGAATGTACACACTGTTTATATTGGGTACTCAGCAACAGATGATGGAATTAAATCATTGATCAATGTCAAGCATTTACGTTTATCTCATTGTCATAAGATAACTGACTCACCTTGAACACTTGAGAATTTTTAGGTGTTCTTTGCTTACTATTGATTGTTTGAAACACTTGACTTCTCTCAAAACATTCACTACATGTGTAGACTCCAATATTACAAGAAAAGAAGTTGAAGCATTGGGTTGGATTGGCAGACCTACTAACGGATTTGTGGTCCACTATTTGAAAATCCAGTGTTCCAAATGAGAAGAAAAAGTTTTCAAATCTGCGTTGTAAGGCAAGAACTATGGCTATCTGTACAATTAACTTTATTCATGTTTACATTAATAAAAAGGAAGTACTATTGATGCCTTATGACGGTAATAGAAATATCAGTGTCTGTACTATTGATTGTACATTCTTAGCCAGTAATGACAACACGGTACTAGACAGAAGTTTAGCTATTAGTTTCCTATCAAAACAAGCATACCAAGGTCGTGATAAACTGAAAGGTAGCACTGCATGTGACATGCCATAAGTATCAGTGGTTTAAACGTAAAAGTAGCAACGAACAAAGGACAGGTAGTACAACAGCCTAGATGGAAACCACCGCCAATACTATGATTACGTTCCTCTTTGAAGTACTTCAGTTTTTTTGGAAAAGTTACATGTAATATACAGCCTGTAAAGTTCCAAGATAAATGGGTTACGGAGACTAAGCGAGGATTGCGACTTTACATAATACAGTCAACAACCTAGAGGCGTAACAACGCAATGACTACAATGTACTCGGAAAAGTTTTTGGTTTTTCGGTTGTTGTTTAATTGTGACTTTAAATAAAACAAGTTTCAGGCTTCATCACTAAGTGGTCAAGCCAAGAGATAGGTTCTGATCCAATCAAGTGTTGTTGTTGTTTGTAAGAGCCAATGGCGATAGGGATCTAACGTTACTCTAGAGTGTATTTTACAACAACGGTATAGTTCTTTCAATGTCTTCAGCATCGTATACATACCTCACAGCATCGTATGGCTCATTTGAACGTGTCAAACATGTCTATCAATGACATACTGATGACTTGGAACTACAAAACTGTAAAGAGATTACAAACATTGTCACATAATGATGTACCTAACATACCTATCGCTATCCGGTATGAAGAAAGTCAAAGTGAAGAGTCGTCAACATCATAAAAGCAAAGAAAAGGTCACGTGAAAAACTGAAAAAAAACAAACCAACAACAATGCTTCCCGTAATAGGAGCCTGATTGTTTATCAGATATTCTAAATAATTGCAAACAAGAACAATGTGTAGATAAGCTAAGGTTATAAGTCGAGTTGTTACAGGTACGAGGTAAGGAGAATTCTGGTTCTATTAACTTTATAACATAATACAGAATGAACTTCGTTATATTCAGATAACGAATGGCGTACAAGAGGCCCCATATACGACAAATGTGACTTTAGCAGAGTATTTTGTTTATTTACCTTGGAAGTATTGAGGCAGAACAACAACGAACTTAAGGGTTATATTTTTTTTATTTTTTCAGCTGTTTTTAATGATATGAAATTATAGTCCCCATAACTAAGCTTGATACACTCTCTTCCATGCCACTATAAAAGTTTCCTTTTACATTATCGGAGTCAAGTTGAAAACTGTGGCACGTGCCACGGCTGTAGCCCGGAGCCCCAGGGTTCTTACAAACTTGCAAATATTCGTAAGCACGGCAATTAAATGCACGGAAACTTGAAGCATCATCACCAAAGGAGTACTCATGTAGGTCCGACACATACATTGCGCCATAATTTCGAGCACCAAAGTCAATTGTTTTGCCACCTTGGTTTGGATGATCATAGAGTCTAACGAAGCAATTAGTGCTTGGCGTCATTCTAAGAAATCTATTGGCTGATGGTATATTTGGCGTCTTTTCCCCTCCAATATGAATAACAAAAGATCCGCCCAAACTAGAAGTGAGAGCGCGTACAGTCTGGCAACCGCTTGAAACATGTATTGATTTAATTGCGAATGGAACCTCGTAAACTGTTTCAGATGAAGTACAAGCAATTCTAACAGAACCCCGAAAGTCTTTGGAGGAATAAGCTTTAATACAACAACCTGAATTTTCGCTGTATGATCCCCAATCTACGGAGTACTGGAAAGATAGTACTAAGGTGGTCATAGATAAAGCCATAATTAACACTTGAAGTATTGCCATTATTGTTGAAGGAAGTTATTTTGGTTTTAAGTGTTCGTCAACTTAACCATTGTTAAAACTAATTTTCCGGTATGACGCGACATGGTTTTTCCCAATTTGTGATATTTCTTTAAGAAGGGTTATATAATATACATCTACAAACGCTCTAGTTACGTTTTTAAAGTATTCTCTGCTGTTGAACGAATACTTGAAAATACACATTAATTTTGTGTTTATAATTAACAGTGAAGGTGGTCCATGTAATCCACGGGAAAACAACGTAGAAAAAGAGTTAAAAACTACAGATAGTATTAAGTCATTAACCAAAGTGTAAAGAGACCGCTGTATGTGTGTTGATAACGCACCATAGGTTAGTAGTAAGTAAGAAGTTATTACAGAAAAAACTACAAAAAACTATTGTCTTTGAACTGCAATAGCGCTATTTTGAACCGTTCATTTACAGTTGGATTCACAAACTTCCGCACCTTTTTCGGCACGTTCTACACCCTACCGAAGTAGCTCTAAATCTTTCAACAAAAACCAAAAACACATTCAACTTGTGAATCCAATTATAGACTTTTCGAATGCTAGGTTTATGCAGGTTGAATTACTTACTAACCACTAGAGGTGGTCGTCGTCCGTTCCCGGCTAAGCCGGTTACAAAATCTGTAGTCGGTTAACCGGCTAAGAAACTCAGCAACAAAATCTGTAATTGGTTACTCGCTCAAAAATGTGAGATTTTGTTGGTGTTGTACCATGGCACCACATGCTTTTTCTAAGTTCTACATGCTCTTAATCGCTTTAAAATTCGTATGTTCAATACATGGACAAGCCTATAGTGGCTCAAGGGCCAGTTTTAGTTTTCCCTTATTTTTCGTAGCCAGTTAGTTCTTCCCAATAACTTAAACGGCTAGCCGGCTATAACCGCTTAGCTACCACCTCTGCTAACCACTGCGAAAATATGCGAATTTTGATCTGTACCTTGGATCCATTAGAGTTGAAGGTACTACACTAGGTGCAGTTGTAGTTTGGTAAACAGAGTGCAGCATTTGGATTCAAGTTGATACACAGACCATAAGTTTCGTGACAGAAATCCAAAATCCCAGGTAAAATCCTATGGATTACCGGTCATCTGCCACTAAATTGGCACTACCGCTACAGCAACCATGAGTGCTAAATGAATCTTATGTTCCATAGAACAAAATAATTTCGTGCATTAATTGACAGTGGTACATCGAATGCGGCATATTAGTATTGTAATTGTGAAGATGTGTCATATATTCTTATCTCCTTGTAATAAGTTGCCATGCATTGAAACTGATGCTTTCATCAAGGTGATGCGAATAAGTTGTTTCGTATATTTTTTTTTTTCAAACTAAGTTTGTACGTTGTTTGTTTCGTATGTCGGCATCCACTTAATCACTCCGCCACGCGGCAAAAATCCCGAATGCTGTGCGAGTTTCCTTGTCATTGTTGGCATGTGTTGTTATTATTATGTACAAAGAAAACTCGCACAGTTTTCAGCTTTTTTAGCTCTCGCCCACACGCTCCTGAAACAAGTACTAATAGTCAAACTTTGCTCTCCTACGCTCGTAAAGGCCGTACACTAGCGGGAACGTTTCAGTGGAAGTCGACAAAGTCAGTAAGTAAAGTCAACTATTTTCTGCAATAAGTGGAGCTAACTTCTGTTTGACAGTTGTACTGCGCGTGTAAACAATGCATGGATGGAGGCAACTTCACGATAGATATTACAGGAACAATGAACTCTACAAATTACCATGGGACTTGGACTTCTCAAAGTACCAGTTCGTTGGTTGTAGTTTTGGAGGACCAATAGGTGCGTACAATAAAAATAAAAAAAAAAGGAAGCAACTGATACCGTAATCATTAATTTTACACTACCATACGCTTCAACACTTTCTAGCAGCGAAAACGACTCGGAAATTTTTTACTTCAACCGAAACTAACTCCAAATCAGCAATAACGCGCGATGATAACAAGATTGTTGCCGTAAAGGGCGAATTAACGCCTATGATAGACGTATACACATCTGCAGGTGTTAAAATCTCTTCCTTCCCTAGACCAGTCGTACAGTCAGCAAAAATCGTAAAAATGGGCTGGTCGGATCTAGAACAACTAGTTATAGTGATGAGGTACCGCTTATTGACACTTTATTTGAAATCAGATAAATATGCGCAAAATCCTTCGTTAATAGCTTCATAGTCATGGTGTCGTTATGTTATACAACGTATCAGGAGAAAAACAGCGAGAATTCACTCTGGGCGGTGTACGTTGCTCCTCTTTTTTTTTCATCTACGCGAGTAGAGCTGTAACATTTTTTCTAAAACAGAATGGCCACTGACGTCCTACTTAGATTTACAAAGAAACAGATATCGAAGATGCAATCATATGGGGTACAGGCTTAGTTGTAATGACGCGAGAGTTCAGATTCTTCACAGTAATGAACTTAAACGATCCATACAATTTTCGTCTTAAAGATCCTGGACCAGAATTCATATCTGCTCCATCTTCTTGGACAATTATAGAACCACAGTTTACCAGACATAAAGAATGTGTTGATGTCATTGTTGCAACAAAGTCTGGCACTGTATTGGTCATAAATCATCGTCAGTGTCAGGACCTCATGTTGAATCTTGGTCCATTTACAAGAATGGCTGTTGCTCCAAAAGGAAAAATTTTGGCTTGTATTAACAGCACTGGTAAGGTCTGGGTTGTATCTACAGACTTTCAACAGAATCTATCTACATTTGATACAAAGAGCCCACAACCACCTGATCAACTTGTATGGTGTGGTAATGATGCTGTCGCATTATATTGGCAGTCTGATAGTTTATTGTTTATGATTGGTCCTTTTGCGAACTGGCTTAAATATAACTATGAGCATCCTATCTACCTTGTACCTGAGTGTGATGGTATACGTATAGTATCAAACAATACATGCGAGTTCTTGGAGCGTGTTCCTAGTACGTCAAAACTGTTTTATCAAGGACCTAGACCGAGGTCACTCCCGAAGAGCTTTTTTTTCTTTTTTCTTTTTTGGATTGATGTTTTGGGGTTTTTGTGTTTTAGCTTTTTGTCACGTGTTATTTTACTTATTTTTGTATTGTAGATGTTACAGAAACAATTCTCAAGTATGGATCTGTTGAGCCTGCAGCACTACTGTATGATGCTCTTCAACATTTTCAAGAAAGAAGTCCAAAAGCAGATGAGAATATTCGCGCTATTAAAGAAAAGCTTCCAAAAGCAGTAGAACAATGTATTGAAGCAGCAGGTCATGAAATAACACAAGAGACACAGCGAAAGCTACTTAAAGCCGCTTCATTTGGCAAAGTAAGTCAAAAATCTTTTTTTGTTTGAAATTTCGTTTTTTTCGAAGAGAAAAAAGCAGTTCCTTTACTAGATCAAGTGTATACACTTGCTTCTCTTTTCTCGACTGCTTCACTGCCAGGACTATATTGTACATAACCGCATCCTCCTTAGTGTAGTGGTTTAGCACGGTAGCCTGTCACGTTGCCAACCCGGGTTCGATTCCCGGAGGAGGAGTTCAAAACAACTTTTTTACCTGTTTCGTATTTTTTTCTGATTTGGAACTTTTTAGGCTTTCCTTGACTTCCGTGTTACTGGATTCCCTCCTGATTTATTCGTTGATACTGCACGTATTGTTAGAGTACTCAATCAAGTCAGAGCACAGTTCATAGGACTACCAATAACCATGCAACAATATAAAATCTTGACTCCAGAGAAGCTCATAGAAAGATTGATTCAGCGTCACCATCATCTCCTCGCTTATGAGATATGCAACTACCTAAAGCTAACTCTCCTTGAAGACTCGGCACATCGTGGAGGTCCACTAAAAGGAGATCCTCTTGCGTATAAGGTTTTAATCGACTGGGCTTGCTGTAAGGTTAAAGGAACAACAATGGATGTTCAACAAGTACTTCAGCAAATAGGTACCAACTTCATACTTGGCTTCGTTTTTTGTTGCTCACGTGATATTTTTCTTTAGTTAACAGGTTGAAAAACGCACCTGGTATATCATACGCACGTATTGCATCTACAGCACATGTAGCAGGAAAGAAGGAACTCGCCACAATGGTAAAGAAACGTGAAAAGAAAACTACTTTTTGTTAACCTTTTATTTTAGCTCCTTGATTATGAGCCAAAACCTGACTCTCAGGTTCCTCTTCTTATATCAATGAACCAGCCTTGGCGCGCTCTCGATAAAGCCATAGCTTCAGGTAACACAGACCTTGCTATGCTTGTCATACTTCATCTCTACAGAGAGCACAAAGATTCGTTTTTTGATACTTTGGCAAGAAACAAGGTCGCTCTTGCTTTATACATACAGTACACTCGACAAACCGATACAGGTCTTCTACAAGAAGTATATAGATATCTAGGACGTAAAGACTTGGAAGGAGACCTTGCATTCCGTCAAGCATTGACAAGAACGAAAGCAGAAGAAAGTGATAAAATATGGAAAAACGAATATCAAAAAGCATCATCTCTTTACAAGTCTGTTGATCACTTTAAACAAAAAATGGTCGACGAAAAACTAAGTCTATTACTCGACCAGAGAGATCTCGAGGCAGGTGGTGATAAATCAGAGGAAAATCGTTTTGTTGGATCTAGTTTATCGAGCACAATCTATAGGTTGATTTTGCTTGGAAATAATAAACGTGCAGGTCAATTAAAGGATAAGTATAAAGTACCTTCTAAGAGGTATTGGTGGATTGTTATAAGAGCATTGGCTGCTTCTGGTAATTGGCCTGGTTTAGAGAAACTAGCTAAAGATAAATCTCCTATTGGATACCGCCCATTTGCTCAGATTTGCATCGATGAAGGTACCTTTTTCTTTCTTTTTTTTTCTCAAAAAATTCTTTCTTTATTCTTAAAAACAAACCAAAAAAAAGGCTACAGTACTATGGCTCTGGCTCTCAAAAACAACTATTTATATTTGAAATTTTCTCTAATTTCGGAGTATTACTCTTGATACAAGCCATTACAGTACGAGAGCAAATCAGATCAGACTTTTTTTACGTTTTTTTTTCAGTCAGCTTTCATCTTGTTCGCTCTTGTTGTTAACTGTTTTTTTTCTTGTCAGGCAAGAATGATGAAGCAGTAAA
Source organism: Trichosphaerium sp. ATCC 40318 (assembly GCA_038496445.1). Lineage (NCBI taxonomy): Eukaryota > Discosea > Flabellinia > Trichosidae > Trichosphaerium > Trichosphaerium sp. ATCC 40318. Next base: position 40,159 of record JALMLS010000276.1, read on the forward strand.
GTATATTCCAAAGATATCAAGCGCTCAAGAGCGTATTACTCTATACGCTAGTATTGGTAGATGGAAGGAAGCTGTTGATGATGCTATAAATCTTAAAGATCCAGAGCTACTACAACAAATCGCTCAGCAGTGCAATGATCCATCGGTGGCCAATAAAATCCAGCATATCTTGCAGTCTAATAGTGGAAGATAGACACTATACCCAGTTCTTAGATATATTGAAAGCCTAATACAAAGACTTCCAGATCAGATTTTTTATGAAAGAAATCGTATCTGACATATGCGGACTTGGCCTATTTTTTCTCTCTTCAAATTTCACTCATGCAGCTAGTAGTTTGCAGTATGTAACGAGAAGCCTATAGTAGTGTAAATTAACAAATAAAATTTTATCTCATTTCAGTAAAAGAGAGAGGTAAACTGTTGAGTTGCGGAGAACAAGAATTTAAATCGAAAATATTTTTTGTTGGATGTTTTTGTAGTACCTTTGTTTTGATTTTTTTTCAGTTTTGACTACATCTGCTTTACGCCATATATGCATAGGATAGAGCTTTGATAGTAATGTTGGATAGTAATTTGCAATTCCACCGCCACCCATTGATACTATATCACTTTGAGATACACGAAGCCAATCACTTGGTGATTTCAGCAATAAACGTGCTTCAAGTGCTAGAAAAAACAAAAGAAATCAGCCACAACAACCAGCTTGTATTTTTCGTTATGTATGTCAAACAGCCCAACTATGCGGTTGTAATAACCGTAGGAAGAGTTTTGAAGAGGTGCAATCAGAAGGATAAAAAAAGGAAAAAAATGAGAATCCATGCGTACATTTAAGGAAGGCTAAAGCGTTTTCTGTAACTTGCCAGTACCCTTGCTTTACTTTTCTAGCAGGTGAAGATCTACAAATAAACTCATGAATAATTTTACTATTTTATCACGTGGGAACAAACAACGAACCTAAATCTTGATGAATCCCATTGGAACTTTGGATAAATAGTCTTTAACGCTTTTAACATTGACTTGCCATACCTATGAAGAAACAAGTAAGGTCATTGATTGTGAGCGTAAATTTACCTCTCCATTAGCCCAGAGCCACCCATAGATACAATAACGCGATATTTCACATCATACCAACCTGAAACTGTAGTGATACCAAATTCCTCAGCGACTTTGTCGAAAAAGGTTTCTTGATTTTGTAAATCGTCAAAATATCGTTTCGGAACCATCCTAGTTTCATTCATCAACAACTTTTCAATCACCACAGATATGTTAAACGCATTCACAACGTACTCAAACTTTTCTATAGACCATTCGTATTCATTGTATATTGCACATAGTGCAGAAGAGAGTGTATTGTTGTGTCTATAAAAGAAGTTAATTCAAAGAGAAAAATGCAAAAAAAAACCCGAAACGCACAGTGACAACACAGTACCACCTTGACGACATATTATATCTTTTGCATTTATACAATACCATTCATCCATACAGTATACATCTAATTCATGTCCAAGACTATCAAAAAGAGAGCGCTGATTATCCATATTGTCCCAATATCCATCAGGAACTTGCTTCCTATTTGTTTTTAATTGTTTTTTTTGACATCTTAATTTCAGCTCATGGACGTACCATGATATGCCTTGATCCCTTTTATAGTTTTTATATGTGTCATTGAGCATAGTATATATTGAATTACCGCTCCTGATAAGGATATTAGGTAACTCTTGAATGAGAAAGTAAATGTCCAAACCTGAGCAGTAATCCACTTCCACCGCATTGTAGAATATCATGATGGGTACATTTAAGCCAGTCATCAAATATTTTGATACCAAGCTCTTCTGATATACCTTCCAAAGCATTTTTTCTATTACTAAGTACGTTCCAGTACGCTGAGGGCATCTTACTGTAAACATAAAAAATCAGTTTACAAAAAACTTTCATCAAAAAATTAAACTCAGAAAAGCAACCTCCCTCACTCTTAGATACCCATCTTTTATACCGTAGTCAGTATACATTAATGATTATATACGTTGATTACAATATCACAGTGAAGGAGGCAACAGGCGAGGTGAGGCCTCGAAATTTTGGGTTTTGAAAAAACAAAAATCGTACGCAAACTTATATTTTTGCCAGGTGTATTGTGGATACACAGATGCAAGTGCAATGCTTAAACAGCCCCCATATCTAAGGCGGATTATAAATAAAGCGAATGACACCTGTTTTACTCACTGTTGAAGCACTTGAACGCCTCCAGCTTCTTTTACTTTTTTGTATGTGACAGAATACCACTCGTTTAACGATTTTACGCCTAAGTTTTGTCCTACGCTATCAAGGACAACAGCTTGATTCTGTTTTTTGATCCAAAAGCCATTAGATCGCCTAACACGTATTAATTTCACGAAAATACACTGGCAATGGGTGTGTGATGGTTTTAACGTGTGACATGGCAGGTTTGGCAGAATGCGTGCCTTGGTTTTTTAACAGCTCGTGGCTTTAGCGCTAAGCACACTCGCGGTGCGTTCATGCGTCAACTAAGATTCTGGCGCAATCTACAAAATGCGAGTCTACAAAACAAATCCAACTGTAGTCAAACACCTATTAATGCGCTATAGTTGGTCTATCCTTACTTGCCAGCCAGGAAAGCTAAAGAACAAGTCAAGACGAGTACAGGCTGGCAATATTTTGCCCACACCACTCTATTTTTGAAAAAGGGTGTACACAATGAGCTCCAGAGAGTACGAGAGAAACCTAAAACATGTTGAAGCGGAGAGACGTAAACCCGCAAACAGCGTTTGCATGGATTGCCCTATAAAGGTAACTGAACGCCTTTACCAAGTGAGATACACCATTAAAATCAACGTTAGGCGAATTACCTTAACATGACGCACAAAACGTTCATATGCATGTTGTGTAGTGGTATACAGTGCGTAATAATACTTTTGAGCAATATAACTGACATGCATAGCTCTGAATTCTCTCATCGCGTCAAAGGTATTACCATGACCAACTGGAAGGACGCTGATGTAGTTGCAATAAAAGCCGGAGGAAATGAGGTTAGTTCTCATGAAATTGCATAGTAATTTGTTGTAATACATCTAACGCACGTAATTAGCTCGCCAGGAGTACATGGTTGGCAGAATGGCCAAAAGGTACGGCAGTTAAAACCGTTTATTTCAAAAGCACTAGATTTGACATCTAATAGGCAAGAAGTTACCTACAGAGAGGAAAGACATCAAAAATCACATAAACGACGTTTACATTAATAAAAAGTACCAAAAACCTTCCGTTACACCTTGAACGTACATCTAATTGATACGCAGGTACTTCAAAGCCACAGTCCGAAAAACGAAGAAAAAGAAATCGACTCAACCAGCAGCCACCACGTCTGCCCCAACTGCTACGCCTACAATGAGTGTACCTATAGCTCAAAACCCAGTTGCAACACCACAACCAACAGGTACGCCGAAAGCAAACGCCGAAAACCGAAATTTGCAACTGATTTGTTTTATTACTTTAAAATGCGCCATCAATGTCTGCCAACGCTGTGGGGTAACTGTATATTACATTCCAAATCAAAACAACCTTTTTATTGGGCTTTAAGGCTGCTGAGAAGCAGAATCTCACGGCGACATTTCTCAACAAAAAAAGTTGATTGAATTGATTTCTTTTTTCTTCGTTCGCAACGTAACGTGCTTCAAAGGGTTTCTTTTTTCTTCTATGACTCACAGGGTATTTAGTTGGGAATCTTCTCGATTTTGGTATGCCTTCCACAACGACTAATAATACAGCACCATCACCAGCGCCTACACAACTTTTACCTGATTTTTTAAGCGATTTTACAGCACCACCAGTTACCAACACTCAGCAACCTCCTGGGCAGCTAATGGGCGGATTTGGTAGCCCTACTATGTTCTCAAGTGTTACACCAGCTCCACCACACAACACCCCAGTTGTACGTGTACAAGCGAAAAACCAACAAACGGGTCTCATTTTTTTCTATATAATTGTGCCTCTGTCCTCCCTTTTTTTTATGAATTCTTGTCCTTATTTAATTACTAGGCTATTGGTGCACAGTTTCCAGCTAGCTTTGGAAATTTATCTACATCTCCTAATGTTCAAGGTACACAAGGAGTACCAGGCCAAACACCGCCTACAAATGTTCACCCTGCGAATGATCCTTTTGGACTCGGTATAGGCACAACAGCACCTATGCAGATGCCTCAAGCACGAGGCATTGTAGTCAATAGTACGTAGAATAAAATGAAAATCTATTTATTGTTACAGGCGCTTGGATACACAACCAACCGTTTGTTTTGTATTGACATTTTGTTTGTATTTTTTGTGTTTCGTTACTGACTTGTTTTAGCACCTCATAATACCCCAAGTACTGGAAACACACCTTCTGGAGGTTCTCTTGATTTCAGTTGGCTTGGTAATTATAAAGAGGACCCTACAGCGCGTGATAGGATAATAGCAAAGAAATTACAACAAGAAGAAGAAAAAAGAGCTAAAGAAGAGGAACAAAAAAGAAAAGCTGCTGAAGAGAAGAAGCGAAGAAGGTTAGCTAGAAAGCAAGCCAAAGCAGCTAGTAAAACCCAAGTTGATGATGATATGGCTCTTGCCATGAAGCTTCAACAAGAAGAGTACGAAAGAGAGAGAAGGCGAAGGTAAGCTGGTTTTTATGCTGTTGCAACAGAAGTCAAGTTTTGATGTTTTTTGTTTAGAGGTGGAGGCCGTTCTCAACAAGAGATATCTGATGCTGAATTAGCTAGGCGTCTACAAGCACAATTTCAGCTTGGTGATAACTAAACTCTGAGAGATGTGTAGAAAAATAAAAGCGAGGAGCGCTGCTGTATTGATAAACAAAAAAAAAAAATTTAAACACCATTTGCAAGTTTTGTCTTAGCAAAGTCCTGACTTTGACTGGAGTGTCAAAAACACTCAAGGTTTATCTATGACTCAAGGTTAGTTTAAGGCTCAGCAGTATCTGCTAAGGCATGGTTTGTTAAGCAACCTCAGCACCACAATTCCTACGTAAAAAGAATGCTTGGTGCAGAAACGGAGTACGTTTTTACCGTGGAACGAAATGGTTCAATTTTAACATATTAACGAACTCTTTTATCTAATTGTTGTAATAAGGCCATTGGAATTGCTGTATCTGCCTACAGAAATTATATTTTGTATTCTGGCGTTTTTGGACAAGAAATGCCGTGTATCTGCAACGTTTGTATGTAAACTGTTTTCTACAATCATTTTAGAGCATTTGGGGTATAAAGCGGTTACAGTAAAGTCTAAAAAGAATCTACACAAACTATGTGGAAGCCCTCTTTTAAAAAATACAAAAGTATTTATTTCCGACATTTCTATGACTGATGATGACTTCAAAAACGTCTCTGGTGTTAATCACCTTGAAATAAATAGTAACTTGTCAGTAACAGATACCATGTTGGAGCATATATCAGGTGTACATCACCTGAAACTAAATGTACAATCGGTTAAAGTTGAATGCAATTTTACATGTCTTGGATTTAAATCACTTCGTGGTGTTCATACACTACTACTATCAGGATTCAAGTTAAAAGATGAATGGCTTCAAGGACTTGGTGGTGTCCACACAATTGATGTTTCACGTACAGGTATAACAGATAAAGGACTTGCAGCCCTCTCTGGAGTTCATACTATTAATTTGGATTATTGTTACGATTTCACTGATGAAGGTGTTGCCAGTTTAGGTAATGTACACAAGATACAGTTTACCTATAGTAGTATTACAGATAAAAGTGTAAAATCACTAACAAATGCAAGTGAAATAGCCCTTTGCAGTTGTTACAACATTACAGATGAAGGAGTAAAGTATCTACTAACACAAAATCAAAAAACAAACAAGATTAAAAAAATTAGTATTGAATGTTGCTCACGCTTATCAAACAATGTGTTTAAACTTCTTGCTGGTATACCTTGGATAGAGTTGTATGGTTCTGTACAACTAAAAGATGATACCTTATCATGTTTGGTAGGAGTACAACATATTGACTTGGGTGGATGTAAATCTGTAACAAATGATGGGATAAAACAATTGGCAGGTGTAAAAGCAATTGGTCTTGCAAATCTTGATTGTGTTGATGACAGTACCTTGAAGGTACTTGCTGGAGTACATTCAATATTTCTTGGAGAGACATCTGTGACAGATAAGGGTTTAGGCTACTTAGTTGGTGTTAAAGTAATAGAACTTGCGGAATGTGAGCTCATTACTGACAAAGGAGTGAACAGACTTATTGGTGTTAAGAAACTTGATCTAGAAGGCTGCAAGCAAATAACAGATGATGGAGTTGGTAATTTAACAAGCCTTGATGTAATTAACATTGTTGATACTCAAATAACACAACAAATGGTTGATTATCTAGGATGCACGTGCAGTGATGAATACATGTGGCCAACATTTTAATGGTATTGTCAGCTATCTTGAACCCAAGCACCGAGTCAACAACAGTGCTTAGCTGTAAAAGTGTTGTATATTACAAGTAAAACCAATAAATCTACTTAGCTCAAGCCACCTTACTGTTGTTATAGCCTACACATAATAACCCTAGCCCTTCGTATGGCTTGTCTGCACAATAAAACGTGTTTTCTGGTTATTTTGCTCTGCCTCACAGAACGATTGATCTTCATTGTGCACCATTTAGCTGCTGGAGGTAGTAGATCATTAGTCTTATGAGACAGAATGCAACGCTTGGAGTAGAGTTTTCATGTGTTCGGCTATTTTTAGAGTAGTTTTTTGTGTTTTAAGTAATTTTTGCCTTCGCTGGGTGTTCTCTTCTACCTGCCAATGAAGATATTGAGGTATTGTGGAAACACGTGTATTCCAATTATGACAGATGTGAGTTTTACCGGTTCGTGTACTTCCGGGCTCGCTTGTCTCGACGCCATCACGACTTAAGACAATTCGCGGTTAAGTATAAAACCCAACAATACTACCAATTCAGTTATTAATTAAGACCATAACGAGCTACAAATATAAATGAATAAAGAGGAAACTTCCTTGGATGTAAAGAATGCTGTATGGGAATTTTTCTTCCACAGAAACTCCCGTGTTATAGCTTACGTTGTTTTAGAAGGCTACGAAGATACAACGCTTATTTAGAAGCTACAGCGCGCGTAAAAAAGGCAAAGACTTGAGTACGTCAAAGCTACAATAAATTAACAACAAAACGAGGGAGAATTATGGCGATTCGCTGTATGATGTGCTTATTTTTTTCTAGTTTTGTTACACGTGCGACGAACCTGTATTGCCCAAGAAATGCTTGAAACAGAAAGAAATTACGTAGATCATCTTACCATGCTAACATCGGTACGAAAAAGGAAGTTTCACATGTTTTTTTTTTTTTTTTTTTTTTGTGTCACGTGATTGACTTTTTCTTCTAGATTTTCTATAAACCTATGAAGTTACAAGGTGTTCTTAATGAACAAGAAATGGATGCGATTTTTATGAATGTACAAGATATTTTACGTATGCACAGGGTAAGATCTTTTATTTAAACTAGTTTTAAGACGCTTGACTGATGTTCTTCTTAAGCGGATTCTAGAACAATTAGAATATAAATTAAAGAGGTGGGGTCATCAACAAACCCTAGGAGATATTTTTACTAATGCTATAAGCGATTTTTCGATGTACAAGGTAAGTTAAAACAACACAACACTCAAGTGGAAAAACTTTTTTTTTTTTTCAGCTTTTAATTCTTTTTTTGTAGACGTACGCACTACGATACCCTGATGCCAGAAAGACTTATAAAAGATTAAATAAGGAATCTATTGTATTTAGAGACTTTCTAAAGGTACATATTGTAACGCTATGCGGAGTCACAACTCACTTTTTTAATTCAGATTGCTTTGTCAAGTCCAATGTGCTTGAAATACGACTTTGCTGATTTCTTGATAACACCAATTCAACGGTACCTATCTTCGCTTTCATAACGTCTAGAAACACTAGTCTGACAATTGTATTTAGGTTACCTAGATATGCGTTATTACTTGCAGTACGTGTGAAAGCATCAGTCAATGTTGTTCAAAAAAGATCGTTAAACTGGAACTCAAACTAACCACCAGTTTACAAGTTAATCTGTAAATCTGGTGATCTTTGATGCTCTATGTTGAAGCTAACTTGAGGACAACTTGATTGACTTTTAGATTATTTTATATGCTGACAATTCGTTAGAAAATGAAAAACACAACGGATATTCTTCATCCTGATTTTAATTATTGTCGTGTTGCTGTAAATCGATTACAGCTAGTACTCACATATATGAATCTATCTGCAGCTAGAACACGTGACAATGAGATAACAAGCGACAAGGTCCAAGAAATGTTCAATAAAATACCTAGACGAGTAGTACGTTACAACGTAGTTCTTGTGCCGCTTCTGACTTGTTCTAACAGTGTCAACAAATTGAAAAGTCTAATCTTGACAACTACCTCTACGAAGGACCCCTGGAACATGTTGATAATGTAACCAGTAAGAGGACTTCATTGTATGGATTCTTGTTCAAGGAGACGTTGATATTAGCGAAACACATCAAACGTATGAACATTAAGTTCTTTTTTTTTTACTGATATTTTTTTTAGCTGGAATTTTTGGGAGGACAAAGCTTCGGTATCGCCTCACTGGATATAAATTTAGTTCTGCCACTAGCGTAAGACTAACAAATTACGATATTCTACCAAGAATGAAAGGTTCGTAGTCCCACAAAACATACACAAACAAACAGAGAAAAATACTTTATTTCTTTGGTTTTTTTTATTTAAAAGTACTTGCTCTTGTCAGTACTCACGTGCCTCAATTTATGCGAGATTCTGCTTTATTTGTTACCCTATTTTCTTCCATTTAACTATACACTTTTGGAACGGCTGTCACCTTCGGGTAGGTACTTACATTGTTTTGTTTAGGGATAAAAAACGCTTTTGAATTGATGCATACAAACCCAGGTCATCAATCTTTTATTCTGGTTGCACCTTCAAGATCAATAAGAAATGAATGGGTTAGTAAACTTAATAAAAAGAGACGTCTTGATTGTCATTATTCAAGACTTACAAGAGCAATGCATATATCATCTGAAGAACCAAAAAACAAAACTCCAAGCCTAGTTCAAAACAAATGTAAAAAAAGAACTTTCGAAATAATCACTAAATAAACAAACACGTGTACACTGCTCTTCCCAGATTGTATGTAGTACGTTGTAAGATATGTACGCGAAACACATTGCTAAGCTGTTTGAGCCATTAGTCTTGACCAATTCATGTACGTTATTTGGGAGCCTTTGTTTATTGTTTGTCAAGGATTAGATCTGACAGCTAGTGACTTGTGATACCTTTTTGGTGTTCATAGCATATCTCTGCACCAAGCTACTATAACTGATGGAGGTATAATCGAATTAGTGCAACAAGGAAAGCACACCATTCACGACATCGATTTGTCCCACATAGAGATTACAGATTCTTGATTGATTGCACTCAGAGTTGTTCACAATTAATATTATGGGTTGCCGCAAGATTAGTGTTGACACAAATAAAGGCACTGTACATGAAATTAGAATCGATCCAAAAGAGTCATGGCTCAAACATCTTGGGAATGTACACTATTTATGTTAAGTGGGATCTCGATAACTGACAATGCACTGAATTTATTGATCAAAGGGAAGAAGTTATATTTGAGTGCTTGTCTAAAGAAAACAGACCAAGGGTTCCACAATTTAAATAATCTTGAATAACGCTCAATTTTTGTAGTTTACTTACAAACGATTGTTTGAAACACTTACCTTCTCTCAAAACAATTAAAACCGTGAGGAATTGGGTATAACTTGGATATGAAATAGTGTTTTTGAATGAGTACTATCATAAGCTCTAATGGTACTGAATGCTGACAACTGTGTTAGCTGCAATGACGTTACACAGCAGTAAGAGTTATAAGAGGATATTTGGTACGATTTTGACTTTGTATTTTGTGAACCTTGGTGTTGAGGTTGTTGGTATTTAGCCTCCATAATGTTGTTGTCAAGAATCAAATAAACACGTTTTATTGTTAAGGTTTATTCCTGACTATACTTGTGCAAGTCCCATACCGCCATCAACGCTGAAATGCGATCCGGTAATATACTGACTCTGGTCAGACAAGAGAAAAACAGCCATCTGAGCAATTTCATCAGTTTTACCAAGCCTCTTTATCATTGGCTTTTGACTACAGGAAAAAAGTAAGAATAATAATTATGGCGGTAACTACAAAAAAATTAACATACGCTACCATATCGAAAACTTCCTCAGGTACTTCACCAAGAATCTCAGTTCTTATTGGTCCAGGACGGATTGAGTTTACAGTAATACCACATTCAGCAGTTTCCTTTGCAACACACTAACATAGAAAAGAGACTTAGGTATATTGTAAAGGTGCTAAAGCACGTACTCTTGTTATAGCATCCAAAGCTGCTTTACTAGCTACATAACCAGAGAACCCAGGGTATGCCTAAGTCATAAAAAGTAAGATACGTTGGGCACAAGGTAATTGAGAGAAGAACTTACCATTGGCACAGTACATGAGCTGTTGTTGACTATACTCCCGCCAGGTGGTTGCTGTTTCTTCATCTGCTCAACTTGGTACTTAATACACCATACAGCACCCTTGATGTTAATATTGTATAGGCTCTACAACAACGCTACGGTAAGTACTTTTCGATGCATTGAAAAAAAAAGTACATACATCAAGTTGAGCTTCAGTAACGTTTTCAATTGTTTCCATTTTACCAAGAATACCTGCATTATTGAACTAAACAAAACATCTTAGTACCCTTATGAGAGATAATACATACAGCGCCGTCAATCCTGCCAAATGTTTCAACAGTCTTGTTAACATAATTCTTAACATCTGTTTGGAATACCGTTAGTTAGAGATTCTCTAGCGACATTTGTGTGTTTACCTTGTTCCTTTGATACATCACAAACTGTGAATAAAGCAGTACCTCCGTTCTTTTCAATCTCAGCTACGACTTCATCACCACGTTCTTTACGTCTTCCGCACAAAGATACTTTTGCTCCTTTAACACACAGTGTCAATTACTAGTTCTCTAAAGCGTCCAGTACCTTCTGCTGCGCATTTGATGGCCGTGTCTCTTCCAATACCGGATGTTGCACCAGTGACCTTAAAAATAATTAAAGTGAGAACACGTGATATAACCAAGGTGTCTACCATTATAACTTTGTTTGAAAGCATCTTTATGTTGAGTATGAGCTGTTGTTTCGTTTGTTGGAAAGTTTGAATAGATGACTTATGTTTAAGCAAGATTCCGCGGAAATTGCGGAGCGGACCTATTACGCGGAAAACATTCCGCTTCCGAGGAGTAAGGATCTTAAAAACTGAAAAAATATGGAAACAGAGTTCAGAACCTGTAAAGTACAATCCAATCGATAAAATACCTAAAGTTCTGGGAAATTCTATAAGATGAGTTTTGACAAGTGTATCAAACTTTCACAACAATTTCATAAAACGAACATATATTTTTTTGCAAACACGTGATTTATAGTCCGCTTTAAAAATCCATCCAACATGAATGGTCTCTATTCTTGTACTTTACTCTATTTTATGCGTATACTCTATCGCTAGCACCATAGATCCAGAACTCTTCATGTAAAAAGATGGTCAAGTTTGTTGTGATACTCTCAAGTATAAAGCTGTCAAAACCATTTTATACCCAATGCCTCAACATTTTTCCTTGTAATCTGATTGCAACCTACAGCTTTAAGTGATTTGAGTGATATCATGTACTGCAAACAACGATATGTTATCTTAGCGCAGCTGTCTAAGTCCATATGCTGAAGATTTATCAAATGCTTAACACCTGAGTCTGTTATTGTATCACAATGATACAAACGTAAATGCTTGACATTGATCAATGATTTAATTCCATCATCTGTTACTGAGTACCCACCATAAATAGTAACAGTATGTACATTCCCAAGATGTTTGAGCCAAGATTCTCTTGGGTCGCTGAGTGATATATTATGAGCATCTTTAAGTGCCTTTATTCCTTCAATAGTAATATTGCAACTATACAGATTAATTGTGTGTACACCTCTGAGTGCAATCAATGAAACATCTGTTATATCTGTCGATGCTAAGTTAATGGTGTGAATGGTGTGCTTTCCTTCTTGTATTAATGCAAGAATACAATCATCTGTGATGTTTGTAAAAGATAAATCTATGTTTTGAACACCAGAAAGATAACTCAACTCATCACGTGATAGATTCCAAAAACTACAATCAATGGTCGTGTTTTTCAATAGTGGACTACTTCTAAGTGTTGGCAAATCTGATGCACTTGCTGAGAGTCGATGAAAGCCAATATTGTTGCGAATGATGTTGTTAAATGTGTGGGAAACCGCAGACGCAATAATACGATACGCTCTGTGTAAATAATGTAGAATATGCGTTAACATCTCCGGTGGTAATTCTTCCAACGATTTCTCTTGGTTTACTTTAATAAAGCTCTGTTTCTGTGCTCTAGACATAATTAAGGACGTATTGGATTGTTAGCTCAGCACAGCTAAATCAACTAAACAACAATAGTCAACACAATTAAAGTAGGTGTAATTGCACTCGAACAGTTGATTCTGAAACTCAAGTCAGATTGCAAGGGTATCACAGTACATGGTGGGGATTTAAATCCTGTTTTAATAATTATTGTGTTACTACCCATTCCGTTGAGGGGTACCACGTGGTTAAAGTATTGTCCAACTGTTTTATATGCAAAATATAAACCACGAAAATTTCAGGTATACAATCAAATACAATTACTTGGAATACCTTCAGTACAAGCTGTCCTGCGCCACCCACCCAGTTATAAAACTGCAAAAATACAGAAAGACCACGCCCTATTGATGCAAATGATATGAGAGCTGCAAGTAACAAGACCTAAAAGTGTCAACAACATCCAACAGTGTAAAAACCAGTACTTTGATTTTTAGGACAGAGAACCCACGTGGGAGACTTTTGTACAATACATAAGCTGCGATTATGAATAAGACTCCTTGCCCAATATATAGTATCAAGAAATAGAATATCTAGATCATGTTAAACGAATAGGAATCATCAATATAGCATTGCCAAACTGACAAACCTCTATTTGATGCATGATTGATAGAATTCTTTTGTATTCTTCAAGCTTTCCATGTTGCTTGTACACGTAATAGTAACCTGTCAACATTGTAATCATAATACCGGCCCATATTATTAGTATAGCACTAACTGTTAAGAGGTACACAACGACCAAATTGCCAATAAATCTGTACTTCGTTTTCCATGCCTGAAATATCAACATTGCCCTTTTAGGACAATTAGTAGGCGCTTTGAAGGGGAGTGTACCAGAACAATAAGAGCAATAAATATGTACATATATAGACATAACCTGATAGTGAACCAACCACTATTTGCCAAGGGTTCAACTGAGATTCAATAGGAAGCGTTGATATATCAATAAATTCGTTCCAAAAAGCAATGATGTATCCCAAAGGCACTATAAAAAAAAGTCACGTGATAGAACATAAATCACGTGATTACGTACATAACAGCGAAAAAGGAAGTATAGCTACGAATATATAAGAAAAAGACTTGGATTGCGAGTTGTACCATGTAATATTGTCGCAAGAGAGAATCTTCGTGTATATACAAACCGTACGAGCGCAATGATCACAATCAAAGATGTAACAGCGTAACTTACAACAAAAACAATTCTAAACGCAGCAGCAACGTTCCTTTCACTAGTAGAGGAATCCTCCATGTTTGTCAGTGTTTGATCACGTGGCTACAACAATACAATGATGACTCGCTTAACCGGTATGTACCTTTTCCATTTTGGTAGTAATCCTCACCGTTGTCCAACTCAAAGAGCTCTTTATCACTAAGTGCATTGTGCATACTGTTTTATGTTACATTCTTTATTTTGTTTTTCAATTCACGCTTGCCAAACGACCTTTACCACTGTCGAACACTGGTGTCTACAGCAGTATTTGTATTGTTTCAGCGCTGTACTTAGTTTTGCATGAGTTTCATATCTACTCTCCTCCAGCTCTGGCTAAACTGATTTCTTTCTTCATTTCGACTTGTAAACGCTCTTGAACATTAAGAGTAGACTGCAACGCAGCAATGAGTGGCTTACAATAGTATTGAAGCAAGGCAGTTACAGCAGTTTGATGAACACTCTGAGCGCGTATAACTTCCAACTGAGAAGCACCAGAAGCCTCTATACGTGCCATAGCAGCTTGAAAGTACTTTGTTTCCTCTTTGAAAAGAATTTTGGCCAATTCCACCAATTGGTTAGGGAAATTCGATGGATGAGCTGAAAACAGTACTAAAATAATATAAGAAAGTGAACAGACGCGTAATGATGGGTTTGTTGTCAATTCAAACAAAATTAAAATGACAATAAAAAAACCGTAACAAAAACGGTCTTTTGAGGCGTTTACCTTGGTTGTCAGGGACGATTTGAATCTCAATTGTCTTCTCCTCAGATCTTTCTATTGTTTGGAACGCTTTTAAGCGTATAGTACCTTTATTATCCTGAGTAAAAGGTCAGTTTCTTCTTTTTCTTTTTCTTTTTTTTTTGATTTAATTGTTTTTTTCTCAATACGTTCTGACTTGTTTGCAACATTTTAACGAATGCGTACGTTGTCGTGGTCAAAGACTGAAACGATTATACCAAAAAAATCACCCATCTGTTGGTTTGTCCATTGATTACGTAAATCGACCGGAGAGGGCTGTATGGTTATGTGTGGATGCGAATGGTACCAACCAATAACGCGTGCATCGAGTTGTTCAGCTAATTGACGAGCAGAATCTAGCTGGACTATGTTTAGCCGTATTAGTAGGTTCACAACGAGAGAAACATCAAACAGGTCGGTTTCAGAATATACAAAATAAAGCGTACTCGGTGTGGCTTCTACGCGATCTTTACGCTTATCTGCACGTTCTAGTATCTATTTTAGCGTTAGATTTAAACCGAAACGTTTAAAACGCCATTTGTACCTTTATATGTTGAACCACTGCGCCGACAGTGCCTTTATCGCTCGTAATCTTACCAATCAACATACCCAATATTTCTTCTCGCTCAGTAGACAGCGCATGAGTCACTAACGCGCCAAAAGTGAACCGTGATATCTTTACATAATCTATAATCCGGCTTGACGTCATTTTTACGTCTCAACGCTTGAACAGGCAACACACTCCTTCCTTGAGGCCACGCGACTACTATACAACAAAAAGCAGCGTTCAGTGTACCGTAAACACAATCTACAAACAAACATGTCAGCTCAAACGACAAAAAAGTCAAAAAACTTCGTCGGTAACTTTCGGCCGAAAATACTAGCGTCGAATAACATATTGGCATCTACAACTATCATTAAGGTACAGATACATATCTTACTTTATCACCAAATACAGCAATTATCTTTTATGCTCGGGTATATTTGAGTACATTAACTTACTTTCTTCTAAAGGCTCAGAAAGCAAAGTCAACGCAAAGGACATTAAAAAACAACTAAGAAAAAAAAAAAAAATCACGTTGTTCAACTCATTTCCTTTTTACGAATTATGGGCGGTATATGTGGTAGCCATAGGAGTGAGACTGATCTTAGGATAAGCAGTGACTTGCGACATGAAACGAAGGAGGTAAAAAAAACTGTAAAGGCACGTGGTAGCATGGGTATTATCAAGTTATTTCGTTTTTGTTACTTTTAATGTAAATTGGTCCACTAATCACGTGAACAAAAAAAATAACATTAAAAATGTTGATACTTTTCTTAGGTTCTTCTACTCGGAGTCAGTAATGCCGGTAAATCAACACTACTTCGACAGTTAAGCATAAACCACGGAGAAGCCTCGACGGACGACAGTGCGTTTTTTTTGTCTTTTTTTTTAGTTTTTTACTTAAACGTTAAAAAGAATTCCCCGACGCATTGTAGTATTAGACTACGTGAATGCTCTGGTATTGTATTTTGTATTTCGAGTTTAAGATCCAATAGATAAAAAAAACTATTTATTTTAGCTAAATCACGTGACCATAGGTTATAAAATAGATATGAGGCTATTACTTAGATTAAACGCTATTATTGGCATAAAAAAGCTTTTTCGTTATTGTACGAGGATAGATCTTTCTCTACCGGACAAGTGTGTTAAAGCAAACGAACTGCTCGACAATGATGGTAGTTTTGAACTAGCGGAGGACTTCTCAGTAGCTACAGTGCAAAGTCTTATAACAATATGGGAAGACGTATCAGAAGATATTTTTGAGGAAGCAGCGGAGAAGTATGAGGAATTACGACACCTAAAGTATCTTATGGAAATAATGGATAGGATGTCTGAGAAGGGATATATGCCTACATCAGAGTACGTGGTTACTATGAGGATGCATATCAAGCGCTTCCTTTTACAGCAAAAAAAAAACCGCATCAAAAACTAGCTTTTTTTTTCAGTCACGTTTCGGACACGTTACATCTCCCGTTGGCTTATCTTTTTACCTAGTGATATGTTACATGCAAGAAGAACAACTGTAGGTATTTATAGCGAAGATATACATGTACGCACAACCAAAACGAAAAGAATCGTCAACAAGACTGTTTACTAAACAAGTTTTTTTTTTTAGTTCAACGGTTATTTATGGCAATGTATTGATGTTGGTGGTCAAAAGAGTGAGCGAAGAAAATGGATACACTGTTTCGATGTATGTGTGAAACACTATTCACTTATTTAACGTATCCTAACCGTATTGTAGAATGTTGATGTGTTGGTGTATTGTGTAAATTTGGCTTCATTCGACGAGGTAATCCGAGTTGGTTTTTTTTTTCAGTTCTTATTTTTGGAAAAAATCGGACACAGTACCTGTTTGTTCCTGCACCCTTTTATGTGTTAAAAAAAGATCACAAAGGGGCAGTTCTTGCTGTTTAAAAATATCTCATGTGGTGGTTTACAAAAAACTGTTTTACTAGTCGCGTTAGGAACCAAGCACGTGAGATATGGCTATGTCGATCTTTTTCTTTCTTTTTTTTTTTTGGTGTACACAAATTGTTCACTCTTTTGTTCTGTAGCCGTGTCCATACAACAAGGACAGATGTATACTAGATGACTCACTTAGTGTATGGAAGAGTATATTAGCTACTTTTACAGCCGAACCAATAGTACTCGTACGTTTTCTTAACTCAGCAAAAAAAAACCCAAAAAAAAAAACATTCTTATGTTTGCGCAAACCATAGGTTTTCAATAAAGTGGACTTATTCAAACATAAAATGGCAGAGCGTAAACAGAGCTATAAAGACACTCTCCAAGATATAAAACATCAATTTTTGCACGGCACACAATCAAACCAAGTTATAAACGTGTTTACCACGTGTGCACTTGACTCTAGACAAGTCATGAAGCATTGGAGACTAATGATGAATTCTTACTTAAAATCACAGACAAAATGGATTGCTGAAAAGAAGAAGAAAAACAAGAGAATGCATTCAGAACTAAAACAATCGCTAATAAAGTAAGAAAGAGAACCGAAAAAAAAAATAAAAAAAACCAAAACACTTTTTTTCTTTGTTTGGCGTTTGCTCTCTCTATCTTACCTCTACATAATCATCACGTGATTAGTTTTCATTTCGACAATTTAGATGACCAGTTGAACATTGTCGGCTCTCTTGCTTGAAAAACGTTTTCTGTAAGCCCACAGCTTCTGTTTTTGAAGAAAAATGTAGGTTCATGTTACAACTACCGTTTTTTGGAAGTTTTTAGTACAAAGTGGGTACTGATCCCACCTTTCTCAATTTTAACAAAATTCGAACACGTGCGCTGAGTTCTAGCAAAAAAAACTGAACATACTTTACAGGTGGTTCAGAAATAAGATGGTTGACCATTTTGTCTTGCAATCTGGGTTCCTGCATTGTTAATCCGATGAAGCCTACTTAAATTAACAATGCCTTTATCAGTGTTTATGAGCACATGAATGAAGAAATATTCTAACCCAACAAAACACCCTTACCAGTAATGCCTTACAAAACCCAAGACATATGTTTTCGACACCAGTCAGATATCCAATACCTCTGTAATTTTGGCACTGTCAATAGCAATACATTGGACACCAGCAAGTGTCTTTAACGTACTGTCATCCACTTAGAGATGGCAGAAATACCAGTCCGAACAGGTTCCAAAATCTCAGAGCCTCCATCCATTGACCTAATCACTGTGTGCATGCACATAAGGTGGCTGTACACTTTTGTGGCACGTTTGAATATCCCGAGATGGTACAGTTATTCTATCCAAGCATTTAGCTCCTACAAGTAAAAAGTCCAGGGTTGGTTGTGCGTTCAATCGTGGCACTGGATCTCCTCCCTAAGTGCCTAGCCAAAGGCCTTAATCATAAAACTACCTTTCCGGTATGTTTTTTGGAGTTTGTCCGGTAACTATTTCCCCGATACTTAACTTGTTTCATTTATAATTCTATTCATCAGGTGTTTGGAAAAAACAAGTCTAGGTTGATTGTGCACACTCAATCAAGGTGCTGGTTGTACTTCCTAAGTACCTACCCAAAGGCCTCAATCATAAAACTACCTTTGCAGTGCACGTGTTTTTTGGAGTTTGTCCGGTAATAACTATTTCCCCGATACTTAATTTGTTTCATTTATAATTCTATTCACTTCTTTGGGTACCCCAACAAGCGTAGAAGTTAATAGTAAGTTATTAAAGAATCACAAACGTAAAAATAGATAATATGTCAACTTAAGTTAGCATTGTTCTTTAACACCAACAATACAAACAACTACACCCTTAAAATGAAACTCTTACTACTTTTCGCCGTATTTCTTTGCTTGCTATGCATTGCCGAAGGCTACTGTCATAGTAAATGCTCCAGGAAATACAGTATGTCTTTAGAACTCGCTTTTGTGTTTTTGATTTAATGAAGGGTTTAGTTCGCAGTTAAATGGAGAAAAGCTATGTAAGCATAAAAACAATCATTGCCCTGAAAAGGAGTACCCTGGTATAGATGCAATAACAAGTTCTAAAAAATGCAGGTCATGCTGGGAACGCAACTGTGGTTCTCAATCAAGAAGAATTAACGGCGAAAAATTCTTTATATGCTAAGCTTAACCAACAGCTCGTTTATTGTTTCACCAATAAACCCCTCAACATTCCATTATACTTTGTATGTTTTGTATATGCTGCATCTTTTTGGAATACAAACCGTGTACATAGTCAGAATGACTTGTTTTTACTATTTGATTAACATCATTTATAAATTATTCGTATGTTTGATCTTTATCAAACTAATACAATAAATAGTCAAGGCAAACTGTAACAACAATCAACTTATTAAAAATAGTTTGTCAAATTGAGACAATATGTCAGACTTTGTTTTTTAAAGTGTAGGAGAGCAGTTTGGATGAAAAAACAGTGTCCAGTGGCTTGCAAGTGAAGCCAACAACTTTCATCTTCACAATAACCACAACTGAGTACGAATTATCATAACCTGTCGCTAATCAGTTTTCTATGAGCTCTAGTCATTAAGTTCAATCGGTAATGGTTTTTGGCATCAGCTGAAAGTGTTCAGAAAAAAAAAGTCCAGGGTTGGTTGTGTGCACAATCGTGGCACTGGATGTCCTCCCTAAGTGCCTACCCAAAGGCCTCAATCATAAAACTACCTTTTCTGTGCACGTGTTTTTTGCAGTTTGTCCGGTAGTAACTATTGCCCCAATATTTAACTTCCCGTTCAAACGAAGACAGAGATGTGCGAACAGCCTTATTTTTAGCTACATAGTAAATAAAGTAACTACAATAGAGCTTTCCAAAACATGCGTTGTTGTAACAATGTCGTATAAGAACAATTGTTCTCTTCATGTATTGTCGACAGCAGTCAAGTTAAAGAGCATCAAAAAAACCTTGTAACGGAAAAGTAGACAAACGAAGCATCCATAAAACATAACTCCTTCGATTTGTCCACCACTCATAAACCATTAATACAAATACAGCTGCCTAATAGAACGTATTATATCATAAGAGAGCGATATTGGAGTGATGTCGTACCTATGTCAAGCAAAAAGCAAGACGGTATAGAAGAAATCTTGTCCATATTAAAGCAGCTGTTTTGTGTAACATCTTCACCTGCTGGATCAATTGTAATAAGCACAGAATCAGTTTCGTTCGTTTCTAGAAGATATTCTTCATGTTTTGTCCATACTCTATAAACAAGCAATACATATACAAATGACAAAACCAATGATGAAATACATATAAAAAAAACTGAAAAAACGAAGCTCAGAATGATCTTTAGGAATCCAACACCTAGGTCTCTGTCACTCAATATTGGTGTTTAAGACAACGGATATAATGTGATACTAACCATCCTAGTAATTGGCCGTATCCTCTGAAATAAGGCGCCTACCCAGTATACAAATAACATTTCTGAAGCTAAACAACAAATTTCGCTGGTAAAAAGTCAGCTGAGGTCAGTACGACTTGCCAACTGGACGAAACAGCACCATGTCCACTAACAATACCATACATTCACTTTGTGATGTTCCACCAGAGATATTGACACTTGTACTACGATATTTAGACAAAACACAGCGTATTACTGCTACAACAGTTTCTCATCGTTTTAATGACATCATTCGACATAATCTGGGATTCATGATGATAATCCTAAAAGAAAACTCAGATTGCGCTGTTCTGAAAGGAAGCCCTCTGCTTAAAAACACACGTATTGTATCTACTAGGTTAAATCTATCAGATAAAGACTTGAGTTGTCTCAGAGGGGTTCATACAATAACACTAGCAACAGGATGTATTGGTGACTCGGGTATTAAGGCATTGTTGGAGGGAGAAATGACTCCTCCTTATGACATCACCTTGCATTACTTAGACATAACAGAAGTATCTCTAAAGGCTCTCAAAGGTGTACATAAAATACATATTCAGTACTGTAAATTCATTTCAGATTCCGGACTTAAAGAACTCAGAGATGTCCATACTGTTAGCTTATACTATCCAAAAATAGATGAATCTATTAATGTACTTGTTAATGTGAACACACTTATTATCAAACAAGGAACCAACTTAACAGATGATGCATTCAAAGGATTGACTAATTTAAAACATTTGAACCTAACAGATTGCCGTGGCGTAACAGATAATGGGTTTAAGGATTTGGTGAGTCTAGAAAGTCTAGTACTTAAAGATTGTCGAAGAGTTACAAATGATTTTTTGAAGCACTTGAAGTCTCTCAAAGAAATCAAAGTAAACAATTGTGAGTGTATTACACGTGATGCTATTAAGTCGTTGGGTATACCCTTTGCTTATAAAGGATCACTCATTGCATGGTTGAGGCGCTATAGCAAAGGACATAGTGGCATGAACAATGTTAAGTAAATCACGTGTTAGTTTGTTTTCAACAAAAAAAAAAAAAATCAAGTTGTTTAGATTATACTTTTTCGGTTTATTAGCACTTTTGTGGAGGTGTAATACATCCACCGCTGTTGCTATCAGGTCCAAGATTATCCATACGTATTATACGTTTAGGATGAAATGTTGTCGAACAGTTCCATTCAAAATGTGCCGTTGGTCTAAAGTAAAGAGTAAACGAGCCGGACGTTTTCGACAACTAAAACAATCCTTTATGGATAAAGCTCAAATGACTTTTTTTGGTCGTACCCTGAGAAGATACAAGGAGAACACTTGCTAGAGTCACATACTGAACCTTTACTTTGGTGTAGAAATAGCGTATACGTCTCAGAAATGTTTGAGTCGTACCAAACAGTAAAATGACATGGGTCTACTCTCGTGCTCGTCTCGTTTATGTAAAATATCATATTGAAGTCGTTTGGTTGCCATGCTTGAATAGTCACTGGATAAATACCACTGTCACCACATTGCATCGTATAGTGTTCAATACCATCCCAAAGGGGGTCAGAGTATACTTGGTAACGGTATGCCCACGTGCTTCCTGATAGGCATAAAATAAGCGTCACGGCGTAGAAGAACAATTGTTGCTTCATTTGGTGTAGAATCCAACGATATTTTTGTCACTAGTCACACGTGACTGATATTGACAAAAGAATAGTTGTTTTTTGTGTTCAGCTGACTTGTTAGGCGGAGTGACCACCTTGGCGTTCAATATGTTTGTCAAGAACAGTTTTAAAGCAAAACGTTTCGCTTTATTTTTTTCGTATTCACAAGTAAGGTTTGCTTTGAAGCCTTACATCATCATAACTAGAGCAACAAGAGCGAGCACACAAGATAGCACCAATGATAGGGTGCTGCTTGACGAACTAGGAGCATCAGTAGCTACTGGAGCGATAGTAGCTACTGGAGCGATTGGGGCTACAGGGGCTACAGGTGTTGCAACAGGGGATGTTCCAGGAGCTGAAGTTGTGCCCTCTTGTTCACTTCCAGTTGAAGTACCAGAAGCAGAAACAAGTGCAATTCCTGTTGTAGTTTGTAGTGAAGCTTGAGAAGTAGATGTACTCAAATCAGTAACCATAGCAGAAGCGGTATTCGCTAAAAGAAGAAAAAAGTAAGTACTTAAAAACAACAAGCGAAGTTAAAAACATCAAAAAGAATCATACAAGCACTTGATCCTGAGATAGTAAGAGAAACAGATGTACTAGATTGACGCTTGCTAGTAGGTACAGAAACAAGTGTGAAGCTATCAGTTGCAATGTTAAATCTCTCTGAAATCCATTTTGATAGCTTGAAGAGAGCTTCGTCGTTCAAATCTCCATCAACAACAATAACAATTACAATATCGGTTGTTGGACAAGCAGGGCTTGATGTAGAATACTCTACTGTACGACCACATACTCTCCACTTACCTTCAGATTTAAATGCAGGTGTAGAGGAACAACGTGGGTAGAACCCAAAGTCTCCAGGATAGAATTCTAGAGGAGGTACTCCTGACTAATCAAAAAATTAGATTTGTTTTTTTCAAAAGGGTTTTTTTATTGACGTACCACTTCACCGTCAGCCATAATGATGTTGCTCTCTGGGTCAGCAGATATCTCTAGGATACCTCCAGTATTTCTATAAGTCAAACAAGCTCTTGTTAAGTTTGTATCAGGGTATACACAGTTGAGAATTGGAATAACAGTGCACTCATCAACTAAGAAATAAAGCTGTTAAAAAAAAGCAAAAAAAAAAATAACAAAGAAAAACATACCTGCTGGTTTGACAGCACATTCGCGAGGAGTACAATACCCTCCCTTCTCTAAGATATCATTTTCACACCACTTCCATGTTTGGCTATCATTGACAGGTTTACAAGCGTCACAGCCATCTTCATCCAATTTTGGAGAACAAGCAAGTTCAGCTCCTCCTTCACATGGTTTTGAAGAGCAATATAATCCATTTGCAGAAACACAAGGTTCACATCCGAAAGCAGCAAAGAATTCACATGTCTCAAAGTTATCAACAAGTTCGCATTCTAAGCAATTGAAAACGTTAGTTGTGATGATGACCAATTAATAATGGGAGTCAGGTACGTGCCTACAACACATCTCTCGTCATTGTTAGGGAAACAACCTTCTTCTCCATCAATATCTTTGCAAGATCTGCAACGTTTATCGCTTTCACAAGTTGCATCATCTCTGTCTTCACATTTCTGAACATCAGAACCACAACCTTGCAGTGCAACGTTTGCGCTGGCTATACACTTGCCATCACAAGCAGTACAACCAGGAAAATCTTCACACTCCCCAGAGGATTTATCACTGCAAGCTAAAACAAAGAAAGTTAATAATAAGCTACTTTTTATAGAGACTAGAGAGTTTTGACGTACAGCAGTCATCCTTGAGAGACTCTGCCAATCCACGATCAAAGCAAGTCATCTTCGCTGGACAAAAGAAACAGCTTTTCTCGCCAGTATCAAAAGAACGCTAGAAAAACAACAAGTGAGCTCTTCATCGGGCAATAACAGCTGTAACAAAAAAAACATTGCACGTACGATTAAACTACACTTTTCAGCGTCAGAACCAGCGTCCTTACACTCATTAGTGAATGTGAAATCATCCACGCAAGTATCATTAACAGGGAACTCATCAGGATTACGGCATGGTGGGAAAGCATCATATCCACACCAACTACAATCTCCTGTACATTTATCTTCGTCACCAACAGCGCAAGGATCGGTATCAATACAAGCCTTAAAAACAACGTGAGTCCACGTGTTGATAAATCAAAGTATATAGCACGTACTTCTCTAGGGATACAGAGTTCTGTACCTCCGAACAAGTTACACCAAGTACATCCAGATAATTGACCACATTCGTAAGAGTTTGTGACGTTATCAGTTTTACATGGATTGTAAAAGTCACCAGGACAAGGATCGCTTGTGTATGGAATGAAGGTACATTCGCCTTTTCCTTGACACCAAGTACAGTGTTCGTTTCCAGGAGCTGAAAAAAAAAAGAGGTAAGTAAGAAGTGATAAAAACAAAACTGATTACCTTCGCATTCATAAGGGCCATCAAAGTCGCATAAGTCATCTTTAGAATCAGGTACATAGTATGGTACACAAATTTCATCTTTAGGACCTACAGTAACGAATTTACAGTCGTCAAAGCAGTCATCAGTCCTATGTGAAAAAAATTCTTAGAATTCAACATAGCAATCGAAGAAGAGCTCATTGTTAAGACACTAACCTTCCCCAACAAGGCCTTGAAAATTCACAAGGGTCTACAGTGGCATCGAATGAATCTTGGACACAAGTTTCGTCAAATGGACAAAAGATACAGTCACCATCACAAGCATCAGAATGTTTTCCCCAACATTGATCAACTTGTTCATCACAAGGGTCAATATTTGCAGAACGAATCTCTCTACATCCTCCAAACTGTCCACAGAAAACACAATCATAGTCTACAACGAAAATAAGACGGAATAGCTCTTCAAAAAAGAAAAGTAATAGAAACAAGAAAAAAAAGAGAATAAAAACCAACGTACTATCTTCGCAGTCATCAATGTCAGTGTATCCTTTACATTTATCAACTTGTTCTACAGGACAAGAAATATTCTTTGGGTTACAGAATTCACCACACCATAGGCAATCACCTTTAGTAGAAAGAGTCAAAAATCGGTTCAAATCTTGAACAAATTTCACGTGGTGAAAAAAAAGTTGAACGTACCAAGACATTGCCCTTCGCTCAGGCTTCTGCAGTCTGTGCTCTTTGGCTCGCATGGATTGAAGTTCGTTGGGCTGTTTGGACCGACAAACACACAAGTAGCGTTTTGCTGAGCTGATTCAGGACAGTATGCACAATCACCATCACAATCAGTCTCATTCCTTCCTTTACAGAGTTGATTGATGCTATCTCCGCAAGGATCTTTTCCTTCAAAACGGAAAGCGCACTCGTTAGATCTCTGACAAAAGACACATTCTGGTAGAACTACACAAAGAGTCAAACAAAAGTCGGAAAAAGAGGAAAGGTAGAAACTTCGAAGAAAAAGGGAAAAAAAAAAAGAGTCTTCATATTTTCGGCTTTGTTTTTGTGTGGTTGAACGTACTTGCGCAGAAGTCTGGTGATAGATTCTTACAAGGATCGTTTGAATCACCACAGCTATTATACAAAGGACCAAAGTTAAATCTACATTCTTGTTGTTGTTGACACTCTTCGCATTCGTTTGTACAATTTACCGATTTTCTTTCTTTACATGGTGTCCAGTTTAGTTGATCAGTTGGACACTCAATCGAGTTGTGTATACAACCACCAAAATCATCAAATAAATTACAATATTTACATTCTCCAGAGCACTCGTTTGGTCTCTTTCCACGGCACTTACTACCGCAAACAGGGAGAGCAGGGTGTTCTGATTTACCCTCACAAAAGCCTTGTTGTTCACACCAACGACAGTTATTGTTGGTATCTAAAAAAGGAAAAATGTTAATGGATTGTAACAGTTAACAAGTGCAACAGAAATTCTCTTTTTTTTTTTGGCTCAAGAGTTTTTTTGTTCAGAAGTTCGAGAAAGAGAACGTACCACCACAAGCTGTTTTATTTACATGTACTGAGCAGTTGAGAGGTGCACAGGGGCGCGTAGAATTAAGTAAGCCACAGATACCATCGTTTTCGTTACCACACCATACACACGCTATGTAAAGAGGTTAGCTTACTGAAAAAGGAGTAACGATTCAAAAAAACAGTTACTAAAATAAGAAAAAAAATCCGAGTTGCAATTTTAGACTTTTTTTTTTGTTTGTTGGTGGTCTTGTCACATACCTGATTCTTCGTAGCAACCTGATTGGTCAAAATACATGCAATCTGGTACTTTAGTATCTATAAAAAGAGCATAAGGACAAACAACGTAAGAAGCGTAATCAGATGGTTTCTAAACAAGGCGCAACGGTTCGGCGTGCGTGACAAAAAAAAAAAAAAAAAAAAGGAAGGTTCGAACGTACAAACAATGGCTGCACACAGAAGCGTTAATAGAACTGTAGTTCGGTTTAACATTATTTTCCAATTCTTATATATGTATCTTTTCAATCCCTTCTTATAGTTATTACGAGAGTTGCTCTGCTGGTATTTTTGGAATTAAATGGTTCGTGCTACTGATGTTGACTTTTTGTTCAGGAATTTCAGTTTTTTGTAGTTTTTTCCTAAATTTAGTGTTCTGTCCACCCCTTTTTTCTCCAACTTTTCTTTTCTTAGATTACCTATTTAATATAGCCTATTGTGATACTTTTTGGTTGATTTCATGCTGAAGCAATTGATAAACTCCGTCAGAGTTTTTTTAACCACCAAAAAAAACTTAAGAGTCAAAATACGCCGTAAACGATATCCCTACGCGTAGAATACCTGTTCTAAGCGATTTTGATCTTCTTTAATGGGTTTCACGGTAGTGTAAAAATAAACTACTAAAAACCCCCCCTAAACATCCTAAAAACCACCATAACGTTGCGTAATATCACCAAATCAAGTTCAAGATTCAATTTGGTTTTTTAAGATGCATGCAAGGAAATTTAGTGAAATTTCAGGATTTTTCAATGTAGTTTTTTGTGCCTTTCGAAACGAAGCTACTTACTGTTTTATTTTGTTGTTGTTATACATTCATTGTTGGATAAGACAAGACCACTGATACACGTTTTATCTATCAATTAGGGACAAACTTCCTTTTATCCTCATCAAATCGCCTCTCTGATGCGTATTCGCGTTGGACGTATGGTTCATCAGGACCTAAAACGTGTAAGCAAACAAGAACAAGCACCATAAATCTCGAATAAAAAGAATAACTGCCTCAGTTTTAGCACTTCTACAGCAGGCTCTGCAACACAAGAAAAACACTTGGAGTATTTTACTGAGGCAAGGTGAAGAATAGCAGTAGATAGGGTAAAGCAAATTTAAAAGAGTTGTACTTGGAAGACCGCTTGTTGATCCACGTGGGCCAAAGTACTTGTTACGTATTTGGTCTCTCTTTGATGATCTTTCAGAATTTCTTGGTTTTTTACTACCATAATCCGTTGTCTAAATAACCACGTGTTAGCAATACAGGATTGTTGTTTGTAAAGTAATCTTTACCTTGACTTCAATCTCTTCGTATCCTTCACGTCTTCTTCTGCTTTTACGGCTGCAACGACAACAACAGCAACTACATATAATAATACCAAGAACAAGTACTACCAAAATACCACCAGCAGCGCTAACCAAAACGATAATTCCATTCACCTTTACAACACGAATAAGTCAAAAAAAAAAAAAACAGCTCAATCTTTAATTTCTTGTACCGAGCACTGTTTCCATCGCCAATCTGAGCAAGTACCTAAGAATACAAAGTTACTATTTTAGTAAGAGCTTAAAACCAAAAAAATTTGCCATAAACACGTGCGAAGCACTTTGTGTGCCTTGTTAAGTTACTAGTAAATAAAAGTTGTTTTGTTGTTGGTGTAAAAACACGTGCTTGTTCCGTAAAAAGCGCCATCAACACACGTGGCATCACCATTACACCAAGCGCATTTCCATTCTTTAACACAAGCGCTACAACTTAACAAAGTACCACAATGACTTGTAACGTTTGTATTATTACTCCTAAAGAAGGCGTAAGAAAGTCTTTCATCAATAAAAAAAAGAAATCAAGTATTTTGTCGTTTGAGAAAAGTTGTCGGATTTTTTAGTCGTTGTTTTGGCGTTTAGAACGCCAGAAGAAAACAAAGAGCCGGTTTTGTATGATTTTTAGTAATAAACGTACGCATTTGTCTTAATTATGCCATTGGATGTATAAAAAGCGTTATGGGCGCCTAACGGCGTAATTTGTTAGTTTATTCCTGATTTTATAAGACACGTAACTGCAAGCGCAATAAAAAGACGCAACAATAATAAACAACAAGAGACGCATCTTGTACGGGGTGTGGATTTCTTTCTTTGTTTTGGCTAAGCCACAAACATCGCTTAATCTAGTTTTAACTGCTTTTTCCGACTTAACCTTTTTTGCTCTTGTACTCACTTTCTGGTTCTACAAATTGATCGAATTAACCATCTTTATTATCATTAAAGTCGGTTACATTGTTTTAAGCAACAGAGATGCCTTCTGCTTTTGGAGGGACAGGAACAAAAGGTTTGTGTTGATCAACCATCAATCTTAGAATCTCTGATGTTATTGTAGGAAACTTATCCTTGATATCAACCTTTTGTCCTAGATCGGTTGTAAGATCATACAAAAAGAACTCTCCGTTTGGATGCTTAGTGCAGTAGTCTGGGATAGGGTATTCTGCATTAGGAGTAGGTCCAAGACAAACACCAGTGTAGTTGCCTTTCAAAAAAGTAAGTATTTTAGGAATAGATAGAAGTTCTTTTTTTTTGGCTCTCTGGCGTACCCATACGAACTGATTGACCGTAATGGCAATCTAGAGCTTTAATTGACTTGCATACTGGATCTTGAGGATCACCAAACTCGTGGTAGATGAACTCAGGCTGTTTTTGTTTTTGTCCAAACATTGTTGGTTTTGCTGAGTATCCATCAATGTCCTTTTGTTGAAAGTACTTGTAAGTCATTTATAAGAGCATAAGTGAGATCGTACTTCTGGGTATGCTGATGTTGGAATTTCAGCCAAATCAGCTAACGTTGGAAGCAAATCGTAAAAAGCAAATTGCTGGTCAGTAACACCTATAACTGTTTCAGCGACGATGTATTTTTTTGTTTCTTGGCTTCGTTTTGTTAACGCCGTTTTTACAATACCTGGTTTTATTTTTCCAGGCCAACGCACCATGAAGGCAGCACGATGTCCACCTTCGTGGAGCGATCTTTTAAATCCGTTCAAAGGCCCAGAAGACTCAAAAAATTCGTATTTGTGACCTCCCTTTTGAAGATTAAAAAACACCATGATTTGTACTTGTAGTCTACCTCGTTGTGTGCTCCATTGTCTGAACTCCACATTACTATTGTATCTTCTTCTAAACCAAGGGAGTCAAGTTTTGCTATTACTTCACCACTCAAAGTGTCAACAGTCGTAACAGCGGTAGCAAAATCTTTTTCAACTTTTGGCCAAGATTCCTTTGCATATGGTCCTTTGCTAGTTCTAGGAACAGGAACATCATTCTCAACTATAATTAAGAACATAATTAGATTAAACATCAATCAAAGAACGGATTATTACCTGTGCTGCCCACAGAACCTGCATGTGGAGTAGTGAATGATAAGAAAATGTACCAAGGCTGTTCTTTATTTTTAGCCTATCAGTAAGGATTAGAAAAAATGTTCAATGACACAACGGTTCGGAAAGCTAAAAATCTTACAACTTGGTCCAATAAACGTAAGGTATCATTAACCCATAAGTCTCCTGTCCATTGACAATTATCGTAATCGAATCCACACTTGGATACACTAGCGCCAAAGTTTGCTGGAATAGATTCATTAACAGCATTCCTCCATTGCCATGCTGGATAGTAGTTATGACATATGGCTTGATCGACCTGACCGTAGTAATAATCAAAGCCCTAGTACATTAATTTTAGTTGTTTCCTTGTTAGTGCTTGTATTAATGCTGACGTACTTGAATAGTTGGAAAACCAGGTCCTAGTTTGGTAGGAGTTGGAAGGCTGCCGTCTAAGCCCCACTTACCAACGAGCGCAGTGTAGTACCCGTTATCCTTTAGCATTGATGCAATAGTAGTGCTGGTGTTCTTGAGAATACAAGCATTACCGCTTCCACCAATAATATGACCTTGGTGATACCCTAACAAAAAACAATGATGACTACATTCAAGAAAGTTTGAAAAAAAAGTTGGTTTGGCCTTCAACCTCGAGCTAGTTTGAAAAACTTCGATTTGCTTTTTGAGTTTAAAGTGGCGCTAATTATCTGTAATAATGTTTTGTGTACAAAACACTTAAAGAATACGAACTTTTCTCTTCAAAAAAAAGTAGTTGTACTTTTCTTTTTCTTTTTTTTTTTCGCTCTTGATCACGTGATAAATCCAAATTAAAGCGATGAAACACGAAAATTATAAAAGATAAAGCGTTAAGAGTCTTATACCTGTCATTAGCGCGAATCTACTAGGAGAACACACAGGAGCACCAGCGTATGCGTCAGTAAACATCAAAGACTAGTTTTTCGCTGTTAATATAGGCCAAGTACCGATAGATTACAGTTCTACGTACTTCAGAAGCGAATTTATCGAGTAGTGGCGTATGTAAGCGCCCATGAGGAGAGTTAGGGTTTGGGTAAACATTAACATCGCCATAACCCAAGTCGTCCGCTAGAATAAACAGAATGTTCGGTTTTTTGGCATTAGAGACTGTTAAAAGTACTAAGGCACACAGTAGTACTGCTAATTGAGTAGTAGCTGCCATGCTTTGGTAGTGGTGAGGGTAAAAACGAATCACATGTGCACGTGTCGTAGAAAACAAAGAAAGTCATGAGATTGTTGCTATCACAACTTACTGAACCTCGCCTGAGGAAAACTACTTAACGGACCGTCAGGGAGAATGTACGCTTGCAGAAGGCAAACCCAAGCGCTTGACATTGAGTCAATCTCATTCACAAAAACAATAGCATAATCCGAAGTTAGAATACTAGAGAGCCTATTAAGGCTTCATTATTGAACATAAAAAGGCGCTCAGCTTTTCTGTAGATACTAGTTTATTTTATTGAAGATTGTCGATGCCTCTGCATGAGCACGACCATGTATAGGGTACTTCAGAGCAATGCTCTGATATATTCTTACACTCGAATAAATGCATTTTAGTTCTTCCTTCAAGAGAAAGTACGCCTTCATCGGTTATAGGTAGTCCCCTAGCGCATATATAATGAGCACCTACCAACGATGATAAACCAACATCTGTAACTTGTGTACCACACAAATAAATGTCATGTACTCCAGCCAGCGCTTTAACACCCTCATCTGTGATTCTAGTACAATAATACAAAGAAATATACTTAACACCAGCAAGTGCTTTTACACCTTGATCGGTTATATTACTGTTGTTATTAAGAACTATCTTTGATATGCCAGCAAGTTTACTAATACCTTCATCAGTCAACGAACTACAATGTCCAAGTATCAATGTATGTACACCAGAAAGTGACTTAATACAATCATCATTCACACCTGTTGCTCCTGTTAAATCTACGTGATGTGCACCAGCAAGAGATGAAATACTCTCTGTTGTTGTACCAGTACATCCTGATAGATTGATAGTATGTACACCAGCCAAGGATGAAATACTCTTCTCGGTGATTAAGGTGTTTCCGTTAACTGAAATAGTGTGGATATTTCTTTTGGAAAGGGATAGTATACCCTTGTCTGTAATTGCATTACCACTCACATTAATGTATTCAATACACTCAAGTCCCTTTAATCCATTGTCAGTAATACCACCACACAGTCGTACATCTAGATCAACAACAGTTGAAAGAGCTCCAATACCTTCATCTGTTATTTTATAGCAATGACGAAGATGAACTTTATGTGCGCCCTGAAGTGCTTTGATCCCTTTATCTGTTACTAAAACGCAACCATTTAAATTTATAGAATGAACACCAGCTAGAGACATACATACATCATCTGTTACATTTTTATTAAAAGCCAAGCTGATAGTGTGAACACCGGCAAGTTTTTTCAATGTTGAATTTTCTATTTTTGAATTACTTAGATCAATCTTTTGTACGCCTGAGAGTAATGATATATCGCTATTGATAATATTATACTTTGTCAACCATGCTATAGAATTAAGTAGACCACTATAATCGTCATAACAATGGCAATCCAAGAAGGATTTCTTCAACAAAGCTGGAACTTTTCTTATTCTTAGTACATCAGCACGTGACTTAACACTTATGTTAATGTAGCCCAAGTGAAAGTGAATCAACGAAGCGAATAATCTACATGTTGCTACCAAGGAGTACCGTGATATTGTGAGGTTCTTAAATACATGACAAATCGTCTCTGTTGGAAGAAGCCTGAACAAACTCGAAGACAATGCCCTTTCTGATGCCATAAGTTGCCTGTAAGTTGCTTTTTTG
Organism: Trichosphaerium sp. ATCC 40318; assembly: GCA_038496445.1. Classification (NCBI taxonomy): domain Eukaryota; phylum Discosea; class Flabellinia; family Trichosidae; genus Trichosphaerium; species Trichosphaerium sp. ATCC 40318. Next base: position 72,661 of record JALMLS010000276.1, read on the forward strand.
AGTAAGTGAATACGTAATCTTTAGTGAGGTAAGTTAGAGTGGTTTTTAAGATAACGGCAACGTCGCTGTTTCAGGTAATTCAGCTGTCAGAGCAAAAACTGATGAAAGTCAACTTTTTTCCTTCTGATTTCTTTAGAACATCTTTTCACCTTTAGAAAAGTCATCGCGCTATCGTGCACGTTTTGTTCTTTCACCACAATGACTCTCGAACGCTAGTCTGACTTTTTGCTCACGATGACACTTTTTAACAGAAAAAGCTCTAACGCGCTTTAATAGTAATACCAGATGCGTAAAAGCGCGTAAACGGGTACTCTTTGTCTGACAAGCAACGTACAAGCCAGTCACCAAAAATCAACGGCTTTTTGACCGAAATATCCTAAACACACTCCGGAGATAGCATGGACTTTTGTACAAAGTTCAAGAAGGATTTAAAGAGCGATACCGCTAAATTTGGCGCAAAGTATGACGAGAAGCGTATGGACGCTGTATTTGCGCTATTCAAAGACACATACATGCAAAAAACACCAAGTACTTTCTTTCAAATCCGATACAACACAAAACCAGGCAAAGACCCAGTTATCAACTTCAGAGCAGAAGTCAGTGCAGACAAAGACAAACTGTACGTTAAAACGCACCGATAACTAAAAACGGCCATCATTTGCCCGTTTATTCCATTCACTATCCCACAGTGAGCGTCGCCACCGGCGAAAACAAACTATAGTTTATTTCGGTAATTAAAGCTAGATTACGTCACAAAAACGCCTAATTAGTACTTTATTGTTTTACTGATAATTTTCCCAAAGCAAGTCTTCTTTCAACCCAATGGACATTATCAAAGCATCTTCCCTAAAACAAGATGCCTATGGACCTTCAAAAGCTTATGCTAAGGAGCTAGGATATCTGATATCAAGTGCACTAGATTCTTTCCCATCATTTGCGCTCGCTCTTGACTTTGACACTTCTGAGGGTTTGGTTAAGTTATGGCACTTCGGTGCTTATTCTCTTGAGGAGCTTGCTTCTCTTCCTGAATCACCAAAAGCTTTAAAAGCTTTTGTGAAACCATTAGAGGAACTAGATATGACTGATTGTTATTGTACGGGTGTAGACTATACGAAGGGATCGATGAATGTTTATTTCATTAATAATTGCATCACATCTAAAGCTGTGTTGAAAGCTTTATCCATTTTTGGATTTGAAGCACCACCTCGTACGTCATAGATAGGGTTTTTGTGTTTGATGGGTTTTTTTTGTACTGTCACGTGATGTGGTACTCTGTTCATGAAAGAACCGGAGTTAATTGGATTTTTTAGAGCATGTTGTTAAAGAGAGTTCACAAGCTTCTGCTTTGGCTGTAACATTTACTTGGGATAAGGACACACCTAGTCGATGTTGTTTCTATGTACCTACAATGTTTATTGATGAACCAGAACACCAAAAGTTCGTTATGGATCATGTCTTGGCTACAACTGTTGTAGAAGGTTCGTTCTCATTTTGTATCTTGGTTTTTTGTTGTGACTGATTGTTTAGATGAACCTGGTGCATTCATGGGATTCTCCTTTGGGCCTAAGATGAGCGATCATTATAAGAAGCTGGAACAAGATTATTGCAACACATACTATGAATTCTTGACTGATTTGATACTCAAGCGTGAATCTCTAAAAAAGAAATAAGCGTTGGAATCCGATATAATAAACAAGTATTTAAAAGACCTTTTCCGTTTATTGTATCATATCTGCAGGTTTAGAACCAAAAAACGTTTTGTGTACAGAGTGAGCTAGACTTTGATGTCGAAATCACTTTATTTTGGCAAAACGTACGAGTCATCCTTTGACTTTATCACATGTTGTAGCTAATGTTTCTTAACATTGTTTGAATAAGGCACCCTCCACAGTGTTAAGCGCAATTGTGAGGATGTTTGTATAAAACCAAAGAGGATAATGGCTGAGCCAGAAGAAAAGGAACTCGTTGTTACCAACGGCGAGGCATTTTCAATAAATGGAGATCCAGAAAATCATAACGAAGATGACCAACAGACTCCTCTTGTTTCTAAAAGGCCTAGTAGCTTAACAACAACAGAACAGAAGAGGCTTTCAGAACAATTAGAGTTTTTTGCTCATTACCAGCCCTCAAGCCATAGTTCGGCTTTGTTTCCTAAAACATTGTCTGGTAAGCAAAAAACAACAAAAAGGACCGCTTGTGCTGTTTCTCTTGCTACTTTTGCATTTGTTATGGTTGTTATGGTACGTCTACGCTTAATTTTTGAAAATAAGATACCGTTTCGATCACGTGCGTACGACAAAAGATCAAATTCTTCGTTTTTAGGTTTTAATTGTATTCTCTTTTGTTGTCGTTGTATATTTCAATGGGGTGCGTCTATCCTAGTTCCTCTTAGACTTTCGTTCATTTCTAACAAACGGTAAAGAAAATTCCAACTATAAACGGAGAGCAAGTTTACATCACGTCAACAACCGCAGGTACGACCAATAGCTATAGTTCCGAAAATGACACGTTTTGTCATTGGGCGTTAACACTTTTTTGTTAAGAAACACAACTACACATTCAAGATTCTACCGGTGCTACGGGAGTGAATCTAGAGTCTAAAGGGGGCACTTTTTACATTGAAAACAAAGATAAGACTTTAAGAGTGTCAAGCAGCATGCAACGCAAAGCCTTGATAGTGTCATCAGCTGGCGACTTTGAGGCGAATGGTGTAATCCAAGCGACTGACAAGGTACGCCTGTAATGTCATCACTATTCGTAGAGTATAGGGCTTATATATTGTAGTTTAAAATAACCAATGGCGCGACAGATGAGGTGTCAGTTGCCATTGAAAGAGACGAGAACGTTTTAGGTGTTACATTTGATGAATATCGTATTTTATCGGTATGTTCACGTGTGCATTCATCAAAATGACTTAGAACGCTTTAGGCAGGTTTACTGGAACAACCAGATAATAATGATTCATTTTGGAGCTATGATAGAAACGACACATTTGTTCCTTTCATTCAAACAGAAGTACCTTTTTCTGTTCTAGAAGGTTGACTAAAAAATAAACCTAAAAAGTAAATGATGTTTTTAGGGGTTTCTGTCTTTCATTACATGGATATTAATAACGCTGATTTGAATGTCAAAGGAGGAGATGTTACAGTACGTTAAAATTATAAGAAAGGACTCAAATGTTGTTTAGATAGAAGGAAATTTGATGTGCTCGGAAGCAGCAACTCTTCTCGGTATAGTTTTTCGCTTTTGATCTTTACTGTTTACCTAAAGTTAAGTTTAGATCTTACTGTTAATAGAACAGCTACCTTTTCTTGTGGTATACTTGCCAATCAAGTAAACGCAGTCGTTTTGTTGTTGATCTCTAATGAGAGAAAATTAGGAAAGTATAATGGATCAACTTTTTGTTTCTGAGAATATAACCGTTTCTGGATGGACAGTTGCAAGAGGAGGTCTTGATTTATCTGGAGATCTTATATGTGGTAATGTAAACATACTTGGATACGCATCATTAAAGATGAACATGACGGTATATGGTCAAACACTATTGGTAAGAGGAATGTTTTTTTTCGAATGTAAAGTTTTAACGGGAAGTATTTCTAGGAGAGCAACATGACTGTCAACGCATGGAGTAATCTTAACGGTGGTGCAGTGACACCTATATTAAATGTTCAAGAGAGAGCCACTATACAAGGGCAATTTTTAGCTGAAGGAGGAGCTCAAATTAACAAACAATTGATTGTTAAAGGTCATACATATGCCGAAAATGCAACATTTGCAGACACAGGTGCTATCAAACCTACGTATTGATTTTTATCTTATTTACTTTGTTCAGTTACTGTTAATTCAAATACAATCTTGAGTGGTTACGTTGAAGGTCATGGTGGAGCATATTTATCAAATCTTACAGTTGGACCAACACTTGTATCTGGAACTCTTACAACACTTAAGCCTTTTATTGCAGACGATTATGTTCATGTCAAGAAATTTCTTGCTGTGGACGGATACGCTATAGTGAATGGTGGTCTAGAAGCTAGTAACCTCACAGTCGACACGCACGGACTGTTTAACGGTGACGTAACAATAGAAGGTAAAAAATTAGAATTCCGTTCGTACAGCATAGTGTCACAGTTTTTGGTTTATCTTTTTTGTGTAGGTGTATTAACAGCCTCTGGTGGATTAAAAGCAACTAGTGCTATAATAGGAAGTGGTACACTATCAACTCAAAATATAACATCTTCTGGATACTCAACGGTATGTTGATAAAGTAGCTTAAAAAAACCACATCCTGACTTAAACATAGTTTGCTCATTTACTGTCTCCCGATGCAACTATTGGCACTTCCAAGCATAGTGTGGTACGCTCATCTATAATATAACTTAGAGTACTTATACTCGCGGTAGGGATTGAACGTGAACGGTAAGCACACGTGTTATTTGTTATCCGCTGTGACGTTTGAAAAGGTAAAAGTAATTTTAATGCAAATGTCGATATATACGCACCTCTTGGTGTTAATGATCTCACTGTTTCCGATACAACACTCATGCAAGGCTATGTATCAATGTCAGGTATACTCGCACTTATTAAATACTACTGATTATAACTGCTTTTAAAGGAAACGCTGAAATTGCCGGTAATTTGCAAGTCAAGGGGTACACAAGCTTAAAACAACTCAAAGATTCAACGTTTATTTGTCATATAGAGAATCAATGTTCCATACAATTGAGGCATCGTCAGTGAAGGTATCTGGTGGTGTAAACGCTGAAGGAACAGGCCAATTCTCCTCTATAAATATCAACAACTCAGTGAGCTCCAAGAGTATGCCTATTTTTTTATACATTGATTAAACAAAGCTTAACTATTTACTTCATTCTAGCATTAAATAGTCAATCAGCTACTTTCGGATCCCTTATTGTAACTGGTATGAAATCTCTTATTATCAAACAATCACGTTTTTTCTGATGTTTTAAAGGCACTACAAACCTGAACGGCGGAGTTTATGTTAGGGGACAAACTCATTATGATGGAGGCTTAACAACAACTTCTCTTGATATTCTTGGTCAAACAGCAAGCCTTAACTGCGATGGAAGTACGTATTTCTATACAAACACACAAGCAAAAGCAGCTGTGTCATATAATTCTTCGAAGAAAAGCACAAGAATCCTTTTCAGGAAAAGACCTTTGTTTTTCATTGTTGACTAAATTATGATAAGTGGCGACGTTCTCAGGTGGTGCTACAGTGAGCAGAGGATATATTACAGTTAGTTCCGATAACCCAAACAGTATAACAACGCAGGTATGTTGGTTAAAATAAGTAAGATAAAAGTTTAAAGTATGATTTGTAGGGTGGAATAAACGCTATTTATGGAAGGGTTGCTGGTAGAGAACTTTGTATCCAAGATCAGTGCAGAAGCTATTGGGTGAAATTACTGAGCGAGAGAGATGCTATTGTATCACATGATGCTTCTCTAAAACCTGGAGAAGAAGTCTTGCTTAAAGTTGGAAAATTTGATAATCACGTGGTGTTGACTGCTTATATTCATCCTGTTGATGAAGAATCTGAAGGCGTTTTTGAGCACTCTTTCCTTCAAGTACGTTATAACTATAACACTATCTTTATCCCTTTTTGGGACCATACAAGAAAATTTACAAAACAATCCAAGTGTTGGTATTGTTTTATTCCAAAAAACTTTTTGGCTTGCAGTTACATGCCAAAACGTTTTTATCGAAGGTGGTAGTATATAAAGCTTGAATACAAGGCTCAGGGTGAATGATCCACCTTGGAGCAAGTATTTCTAAATACCCTGCTACAGTTTCTTTTATGAAATTTTTTTTTTGATTCACGTGCTATTATAGGGCGTTTCTAGTAAAAAATCAAGTGAATCATCGTTTGGTGGAGAAAAGGTTAGACAAGGTACAACTTGGATATCAGTTAGACGAAGGGACTCATTCACATCAAACCCAATGGCTATTAAAGTTGAAATCAAACAATCTACTGACTAACCTCCATCAAAAAAATATCAAAAACCGAAAGCTGTGATAATAAATAATTGAATACAACAAAGAATAACACTATGCTTTGAAACTTTACTTGTTTTATTAAATCTTTTAGTGTCTTTGTGTTTTCATTAATACCCAGGTACTCTTAGTCAACCCAAAGGGTATGCAGTAGGTATCTCAACATGTGCATATCCTTGTAATGTTAGTGGGTATTTTTTTTTATAAAACAATGAGGTTCGTTATGCCCAATGCCTCAATAGCTTTTGTTGGAAACTTATTCCCCACATCCATGCCCAGGCTTAGTGTTTTGAGAGAAGTCAAGTCTTTCAAACAATCACTTGTAAGTGAACGACAAAGATCAAGTGTCAAGTGTTCAAGATTAATCAATTTCTCGAACCCAGAGTCTGTAATCTTGAAACAATTATGCAAACTTAACTTCTTGACATTGGTCAATGATTTAACTCCATCATCTGTTATTGGTGACCCATAAACTGAATCACCATAAATAGAAACAGTGTTTACACTACTAAGATGTTTGAGCCACGAGTCTTTTAGATCGCTGAGTGTAATATCAAGTACATCTTTGAGTGCCTTTATTCCTTCTTCACTAATATTTAGACAATCAATAATATCAATTGTGTGTACACCTCTGAGTGCGATCAATGATGCATCTGTTATCTGTGTTTGTGACAAGTTAATGGTGTGAATGGTGTGCTTTCCTCCTTGTAGTAATGCAAGGATACCTGAGTCTGTAATATTTGTTCGAACCAGGCTTATTGATTTAACACCAGAAAGACAACACAACTCGTCAGGTGATAGATCCATATAACTACAAGAAATATACGTGTTTTTCAGAAGCGGGCTGCCTTTGAGTGCTGGCACATCTGATTGTGTTATTGAGAGGCGATCAAAGCCAATATTACAACGAATGATGTTATTAAACACGTGAGAAACTGCAGACGTCTTAATAAGGTGTTCTCTTTTTAATTGGTGTAGAATAAAGGTTAACGTCTCTGGTGGTAAATCTTCAAGTGATTTCTCTTTGTTAACTTGAGGACCGGATGTGTGAAGTTTGTTGGTTGCCATTGTATTATCTGTGCTTGTCATCTTGTGAAGATTTGTTTATGTGGAGAATGTATCAAGAATTGAATTCATAGGAACTGAGATTATTTCAAGATATTTTAACTGAACAAGGACGGAGCAAGACAAAAGCGTTACGAGTTTTAATATGTTCAAAAATGAAGAAAATTCAATGCATACATCTGGTAAAATACCCTGTAGGAACGTGCTTTGTTTGTGGTAAAAATACAATGAAGGGATTGCTCAAACAGGTAAGTTTAGCTGTTGTGGCTCATTGCTACTTCAGTACAAATTACATAAATTGAAACCATCAATCAATAAAAACAATCCATTGTTTGGTTTATGTACTCGAAGTGAGGCTGAGAGGGTGTAGATTTTACAGAATTTTTAGTAATTGATGGTATTACGTTTTATTTCTTAAACAATTGCGGAGGGAATGGTAATGTGAAACTCACGTGATTTGACAATGTGTTTCAGTTACCTGATTCGTTTTATTTATGGTATTGTTTAACAATTAGATGTACATGTCATCTTCACCATAACGACTCCATGTGAAGGTACGCTTGCTGAAAATGATCCAGAGAAGCTTCCTAGATCTTTTCTTGCCCATAAATCCCTTACAGTTGCTGTTGAACCAATCTTCAATCCGACATCCTTCCTATTTGAAAAAAAAAAATTAAAATCAATATCATTCGTCTTCTGAAAAACGCTTACCAGCTTGCTATTATCTTATCTGTTGATCCAGATCTATTGAATAAGATTACAGCGACTGATCCATCTGATAAAGGACCAGCCCATACTTCAAGATCAGTTGACATTTGATAATCAAGACACATGCCCATTGACTTGAAATTACCATTTTCAAAAGACCATTGTTGATTTTTTCCACCATTACACTCGTATAGTTGTACATTTGGTCCTTGTGAAGTACAATATGAGGCTACACGGAATTTATTGTTTGTCTATTCTTACCTTCAAAGTTGTAAACATCAATGCACTTATGAGGATCCATCGCTGAAACAATTGGTCCAGAACTACCAGACGAGAATTTTAAGTGAAATTCTTGATTTTCGTCATTATCGCATCCAGAGCCAACATGACATCCGTACATCTGAATATTAGTACCACTGGCATCCTAGGAATCGGGTCAAATAAATAAACACAATACATGACATACTTTGCAGTCATAGACGTCCAAACATTGACCAGAAGAAGACCGAATCGTATTATCAGTCGCATTAATCGTCCACTGTTGTGTTTTACTCCCGTCACACTGATTAACTATTACGTTATCTGCACCTGCTTTTAAACCGTTTTGCATGTTCTTTAATTGTTCAGTAGAGAGCGCTGAGTTGACTTTATGACCTTGAACACCTAAACTATCTTGACTGATGCCGATCACTTCAGGAGCCATCAAAATTTCTCTTGTCTCATTTGACATGTTTGTGATATCGGTACCAATAAGTAGAGGTGCCTTTGCAAGGCACCACAATGAGAAATGTGCTTTATACTCTTCAAAACTCATCCCACCATTTCCAACTTCGAGCCTTGTGTTTTTTTTGTTAGTTTCGAAACCAAACTGTTTGAAGATTTTAACTGGCGTACATGTCTGGATCGTTCCACCCACCTGGCCCAGCGTATTTCCATACTCTATCATTAATGTCGATTCTAGATGTCATTGTACCCCTACAAAGGGAGGTAAGCGTATTTGAAAAGTGACTAAGCGAAAAAATAAAGTGAGACGAACCAGTTGTCTTCTATATCACCTGTAGTTCTCCAGGAATTACCAACCTCCATGGCCCATGTAGCAGGATCATCTTGGCCCCATTCGCACATGGAATCTATTAACGTTTGTTAACACAGCATTCTAGAATCGTTCGGTGGACGTACAGAAAATATGTCGAGATGTCTTGTTCAAAGCGTCTCTCATTACTGGGTACCTACGATTGTATCACGTGATTTTCGTTTTTTTTATTATAGGCCACGAAGACTACCTTGTTTTTGGAGGTATATTATTGTTGTTGCAGTTATCGTATTTCTAAACAAAAGTGAGGTAGATGCAAGAGAAGAGTACGTACCAAATAATCAACGCCCCAAGATGCGTAAGAATTTGCATCAGAAATTTCATGATTAAGAGATCCAGGTCTTCCAGCGCATGTTTTAGTGCCGGCATCAGAGTAAAGACCAAATTTGAGACCTTTTGAATGCACTGTAGAGTGTCAAAACTAGCACCGGAAAGTTTTTCTTTTACTAATGTACCGTAGTCAGCTAGAGCTTTTATACCACTTGGAAACGCTGTAGGATCAGGCTAGACCATTTATCAAAAACTACTAGACAAACAAAAAACTCTCCCATACCTGAATATTCCCTTGAGCATCACGTGATCTAGCCCAACCTATTTAGAAAAAAAATCAGTTAGTAACACGTGATTACAGTTAGAAAAAAGTATAAATGATAAAAAACGTCGTACAGTCATCCATGTTAACGTAGTTGTACCCTGCATCCTTTAACCCAGTTGACACAATGGCGTCAGCTGTTTTTTTAATCAAATCCTCGTTAATATTGCAGTGGTAGTGGTTCCTTACGTCCGTTTGTAAGTTATTTTTTTTCGCTTTATTTCATTTATTTGTCTCACCAGCTGTTCCACCCCATTTGTGGTGTTTTGCCTTCTCCATTATCTAACCCTGTTACCAAAGATACTGTAAGCAATAATAGAATAATTATTCGTTGCATTGCCTCCAATTGAAGTTGTTTCTAGTTAGCTTAAGTTTCTCGAATCCTGACTAATCAGAAGTAGTTTAAATTAGATTGTCGTTACTTATCTACACATCAAGGAACCCACAGCAGTCATTTTAACGTGCTTAATACCGGTTTGGAGCTTAATTAATTTATGTCGACCTGTATTTGAAGTGCTGAAATACGAATGGAAATTTAGATACGTTCAGCAGTTGTATGTGAGATGATTAGAGGTAACGCGTGCTCTCCCCAGAATTTTATTTAACGGATCCTTAGCCAAAGTCTTGACAACATCCGGAGCCTTCTCAACATTTTTTCAGAGCGGTATAAACCATACACAGCTGTACATAAAACGACGACTAAAAAAGGAAAAAACCTGGTCGGCGTTTTGCAAGTTCGGAACTTTGCTTTGTAATTTTTCATAATCACCAAAATCCCTGGCTGTCTACTGACAAAGAACGCCCTCGATGGGCTTTTACGAAGTGTTCCAAAGGCATTGACAAATAAGGAGCACTATGGTATGAGCTTAAGTGAAGGTACATTAAGTGAAGGTGTTTGCATACAAAACACTAGTTGCAAAAACAACAAGTCCGGTTTGGGAAATCTGAAGTTATTCTCATTTTTAAAGAAACAAGTTCCAACGCTATAAAATCTAATAACATGAAGTGTTTTAGCGTGATTTGCAGTCATTGTTTTTCGGCGCAACCCAAAAAGTCAACGGTTTTGTTTAAACACACATAACTCAGTATCAACACAAAGTATAGCATATCTAGGCTTACGCCAGCATAATTAGAAGTTAATAAGGTATTTTTCGCCGCTATCGTCTTTAAAAAAACGATTAGACGTCTTTTAACGCATGTTAGAGTACCATGTCTCACCCAGAAACATCCTTTATGCTAGATTTACCTCGCGAAATTCTTTGCGCCATTTTTGCACTTCTAGAGTCACCTTCAACGTTTAACGTATGCGCATCATGTTGGCTGTTCGCTAGTATAATACGTAATAACGTTGGATACGGTAACGTGGCTCTTTGGTGCTCTGAAGACTATAACCAGTTCGTCAAGTATAAGTCTATGCTTAAAAACACAAGAGTGCGCATTGAAACACCTCTCATGTTGGAGGACATTGACATATCTTTGTTGGCTGGCATCCATACTATCGATTTATCTATTACCACAATCTCTGATAGTGGAGTTAAAGCATTAGCTGGGGTTCATAGTATTTGCCTATCACGTTGCCGTAACATATCTGATGAAGGTGTTAAATCATTGGCTGGAGTCCATACAATAGATCTTCGAAGAACTGTTGTAGGTGATGAAGGTGTCATTGCTCTTGCTGGAGTTCACACTATTTTTCTTGATCACACAAGTGTGTCAGATAAGGGGATTATAGCATTAGCTGGAGTACATACTATGTCATTGATAGATTGTAATTACTCTCACAAGGGGATAGTGGCGTTAGCTGGTGTTCATACGTTAGTTTTGAAGAAAATGATAAATTACAAAGTTGATTTTGTTATTTTTAACAAAACTTTAAAAGCCTTGGCTGGAGCACATACACTTGTGTTGAATGGCTCCGGTTGTATAATGGATGCAGGTATTGAGTATCTAACAGGAATTCATACATTATATATTGATCGATGCTCTTGTGTTAATGGACACGGAGTACAAGCGTTGGACGGGTTGTATGAGTTAAGCATTCAAAAGAACATCTCAATCAACGACTCTTCTTTGGATTACATGGCTGGTATTAAGATCCTTCATTTAAAAGACACTATGGTTACACCTGAAGGCGTAGGAGGTCTTAAGAATACTCATGTAACAGGTGTATGAATGTAACTTAAGTCAATAAACATTGAAATATGCTGACTTTTTGCAATATTTTTGAGCGTTAACACAAAAAGAAGCATGAGGCGATTGGTTTGCGTTTTATTATGTTTTGTTATTTATCACGTGATATCAGCTGATCCAACTTGGTGTGGTAAACACTATCAAGCGCCAGGTCCGTATGTGCCGTTTCCTAGGCCGTTGGATGACAAGGCGATGATTGTTACGCCTGGTAAGTCCGATGAATCGTTTTAAACCGTAAAGTCTGATTCACGTGTTCTAAAGGGTTACTACCGTACGACAGAGAAACTGAGGGTCATATTGTCGCTACTATTAAAGAAGATTTACCTAACTTTCCTTACACTTTTCGTGGCGTTATAGAAGGTCAAGCAGGTGAAGTTCTGGTCGAGGTTAGTTTTTTGCCGTATCTTATTTTTTCCTTTTTGGTTTGTCTTACTCTGGATAGACTCAAGTGAAAGCAGGCGGGAAGTTGTTTATACCATTCGACCTAAACAAGCTGACCATAAGCACAAAGAAAACTGATGTATCTTGTCAGCTGATTGAGAGTGATAGTATGACACCAATAGCAACAGAAACTGTACATTTATATCGTGTTCCGCATCGAGAGGAGACTGCCAAAGTAGACTACATGACTCACGGATACCTAGGTACGTTTTTCATCAACTCAATTTAAAATGTCAATACAAACAACCCACGTGATAACGTTTTTTTTTAAAGTTAATGATGAACCTTTCTTTCCTGTTGGCTATTTCTATTCTTGGGATAACTACCTTTCAAAGAATATAACAATACTTGATCAGATGAAGCTTGATGGATTTAATGTCTTTCAAGCAAGACCTTCGCTCTTAGTAAGTACCCAATATAATCAAATATACATGTATAAACTGTATATTCATTCTTTTATCTAGCCTGAGAGCTTATGGGAACAGTTCATGAATAGAGCACATGAGCTTGGTGCGAAGAATAAACCATAAAAAACTTGTTACTGATATTTGTTTAGGAATAAAAGTTCATTGGTCTCTTGAACACTACTATAAAGACCTCGATCTAGTTAGGTATCATATCAATAGGTGGAAGGATCATCCTGCTATATTTGCATGGTAATATTACGCCAAAAACCAAGAGGGTTGTTAAGCTTCTGTTTGTTAGGTATACTGCTGACGAACCTGATGGTCCTGGCGTTGCTCCTTCTGTTGTCCTTGAAGCTCAAAAGCTTATTAAAGAACTAGACCCTTATCACCCAACAACAGTTGTGTTGAATTGCCTAACATCAACACAAGCGTATTGGCACACAACAGACGTTTTAATGGCAGATCCTTATCCTATTGTTAGTTAAATGTTTTGAACAAATTCCTCCTGACTTAATCTAGGGCGTTGACATGACTCCTTGTAATCTAACATACGGTGTATGTGGTTGCGATGATTGTATTGGTGATGTAACAGATGCCCCACACAGGTACAAAGAATAGAAGAAATATCAACGTACATGTGATATCGTGAATTCATTTTTTGTATAAAGAGTGGATATTTATCATGGTGACACGTTTAACACAAAGCCAGTGTGGATGATACCTCAGTCATTTGGTATTACGAGTTATTATTAATCATGTCCACAAAGCTAACATTCATCTTTATAGGTACCAGTGAGTGGTGGTCAACTCAACCAGATCCTAGTCAAGGCCGATACATGTCATACTCAATGATCGTTCATGGCAATGTTAATGGCTTTTTATATTTTATGAAAGGTTCTGCACCATCTGATGTGAATCCGGCTTTGTACATAGAGACATCTAAAATTGCAAAGGAGGTAAGAGAGCTCACAAAATATTTGACTCAAAGAAACAACAACATTTGTATTCGGTGTTTTTTCCGCTTATTGATCTTTGTTTCTAGATGCCTGTTGTTTATCCTTTTATACTTCTTGGTGAAGATATACCCCTTGATGTTTATCCTAAAGATACAACAGAAGTATGGAAGATACCTTATGTTGATGCTAGGTGCGTTCTTAAAACGATAAAGGAGCATCAATGCTTTGTTTTATTCTTAAAATTTTCTTGTTTTTAGAGCATGGAAGGTGGGACATGAAGTAATGCTGATTGTAACAAACCCAACTGATACGAGATTTCCTTTCAAAATTACACTTCCAATTCAAGTAGAGAACATAAGAGTACGTAAATAGGGAGGGAGTGGTGAAGCCTTCATTGAAAATACTTTGAAACTAATAGTTTTGTTTTTTTCAGAGATTGTTCACAACAGAAGATACACAAACAGATTTGGATGATGGTAACGAATTACAAGGAGACTTAATACCACTCGATGTACACGTATACTTAATGAATTCTCATGTTAACAATGAGGCAAAGATCTTAAAATAAAACCCAAAAAAGTTGTTGGTTTGGTTTTTTGGTGTTATTAACTTACACTTTACAATGCTATTTACAGGAGGTGTATGAATGCCAAGCGAACATTTCATGTTTTTCTTACTCAAGGTTAGTATAAGTAGCCGGGTGCCATGGCGTCATTGTTGTTGAAGAGTGGCAAGTAGCCACAACAGCTAAGCTTGCGTGTTTGAACAATCCTTTATTGCATTTTTGCCATAAATAAGGCACCTTCTAAAGGGCTTCCCTAATAACATGAATCTCAGTCCTATGAATTCAATTCTTGATAATTCTCCAAACAAACAAATCTTCACAAGAGGGCAAGCACAGGTAATACGATGGCAACCAACAAACTTCACACATCCGGTCCTCAAGTTAACAAAGAGAAATCACTTGAAGATTTACCACCAGAGACGTTAACCATTATTCTACGCCAATTAAAAAGAGAACACCTTATTAAGACGTCTACAGTTTCTCACGTGTTTAATAACATCATTCGTTGTAATATTGGCTTTCATCGCCTCTCAATAACACAATCAGATTTGCCAGCACTCAAAGGCAGCCCGCTTCTGAAAAACACGTATATTGATTGTAGTTATATGGATCTATCACCTGATGAGTTGTGTTGTCTTTCTGGTGTTAAATCAATAAACCTCGTTCGAACAAATATTACAGACTCAGGTATCCTTACATTACTACAAGGAGGAAAGCACACCATTCACACCATTAACTTGTCACGACAGATAACAGATGCATCATTGATCGCACTCAGAGGTGTACACACAATTAATCTTTGTGGTTGTGTGAATATTAGTGAAGAAGGAATAAAGGCACTCAAAGATGTTCATGATGTTACAATCAGCGATCCAAAAGACTCATGGCTCAAACACCTTAGTAATGTACACACTATTACTATTTATGGCAGGGCTTCACTTGTTGGACTACCAATAACGGATGATGGAGTTAAATCATTGACCAATGTCAAGAAGTTAAGTTTGAATAGGTGTTGCCTGATAACTGACTTAGGGTTCAAGAACTTGATAAATCTTGAGCACGTGACAATTTATATTTGTCCTTTACTAACACATGTTTGTTTGACATACTTGACTTCTCTCAAAACACTTAGCCTGGATTTTAGTATGAGGAATAATTTTCCAATAGAAGCTATTGAGGCATTAGGCATAAGGTTGCACATTGTTTTCTGAAAAACCCATAGCATTACTACATGGACATATTGGATACCTGCGACATACCTCGAGTTGACTAGTCTTTAATGAAAACACAAAGAGAATTAATAAAAGAAAAAGTAGTTTATTAATAGCAAGTTGTAGTGTTCAATTATATTATCAACGCCACATGATGATAAAAAAAAATGAGCTGTTTTATGCAAAACACAATGTAATCGTGCTTTCAGCTGTGTTGTAATTTGTTAGAGTGGCATTGACACTAAAGTGTACAATCTGTAGAATGGCGTCAATTGAGCCTCAACATTTAGTTTCTATGATGAAGAATGAAGTGATAAAATCACTTTTTTTATTATTTATCTCAAGCGACTTTAAGGTCCATGACTGCGCCTTTCTTTACGGTATGACTTTTGTCATAAAAAAACAGTTTACCGTTAACAACATCTACTCCCTTATGAAGAAGCAATGTTTTGGTGAAAGTATACAACACCAAACCTGTCTTAACACAATGAACATTCACGTTGACAAGTTTACCTCTGTTCGCTGCAATCCCAAGCCATACTTTGTTTTCAAAGTCAAAGAAATTCACAAAGGAACTAATATGAGGTACTTCAGGTCCTGTTTTGCTTATCCATACTCTTTGCTTTGTTCTTACATTATAAAGCGATACACTCTTATTCTTTTCAGGCGACATTGTAAAGAAATAACCTTTATAAAAAACAATTAGAGGCAGAAGCAAACAAAAAAAAAAAAAAAAAAAAAAAAAGAAAAGCAGAGCTTAGTGTAGTACAATTTGTTCAATCCTACTTTTTTCTTCCCCGTCCCACAGAAACACGTTACGTTTTTGCAAGCTAGGTTATAAAAACAATATTTCAAGGCAAAGGGAGAAAAAACTGAGAATATGAATGATTTGAGCTGTACAGATCAGCTTTTCTTGGAAAAACAAAAAGGCAATCTCAGATTTTGTATAAACTTATTGACCATACCTTGTTCTGGGTAGTATACCCGTGTACTAGAGAACCTAGATACTACATTTTCGGTAATAAGATATGATTTTCCTGTTTTGAGAAAGTACAATCTTTGACCTGGTGTCTTAAAACTTGAATACCAAATGAAGTCTTCATTTTTAGATCTATAAACTTGTAATTGTGGGTTGAATCCAACATTTAACAAAACATCACATTTTGAAGGCTGAGAAAATAGGTAAATGGTAAACAATTAGAAATACAATAAGCATACCTCGCTGACAAGCCATAACTGGGTTTGCTTTTGATATATCAACCCTTGTGATGTTACACCGATATATTCACAATTATAGTCCAATACTCTATGATCTACTTCAGTAGGTTTGATTACAATCGCTCTATAAGTCAACCCGTTAACAGAATAGTCTTGGAAAATAAGGAAAATACTTTTTTTGCTTCTTCAATCCAACAAGTGAATAGTACATAAACGACTTGCGAAGATAACTACCAAATTCCTAGTATCCTTGTAAGTATATTAACATAACAAGTTTTATTGTACCAAAATTATGAAATCCTTGTAAACAGCAATAGAGCTGACCTGTCCTGTATACTCAAGTGTGTATTTATGCCGAACATTCTTTATTCCAGACATTGTGTACACCTTACACTTGTTGCCTACTAACCGGGTTGAAGCCACTGTTAGTGTATCATTGTTATCTGTTAAGATAAGTTAATAATTGTCAATAGCTACGAATGTATCGTACGTACAGTCTTGGTAAACAGCCATTATATCTCCTTCAAAATACGACGAAATACCAGAGCATTTCAATGTTTTAAGGTCCAAGGAAAACACTGTTCCAGGTTTACGTGAAATAAACCCTAATAAATCTTCGTGTTTAGACCTCGTTTTTAGCATAACTTTCTCTCCACCAAGAACAGTAGCAAGAGTAGAGGCGTTCTTGAAACGCCTAATATCATCATTAAGAAAAAAACGAGAAAATCCTAGCAATAAAAAAAACACTTACGCCTCCCATTGTTTTCCAACTGCACGTGATAATGCCAAGCCTCTTGGAGATTGTCTTACCCGTATCCCACCTTTATCAGTTTTATACCTCACCTGAATATCTTGAGGCAGTGTCTTCAACCATAGCCTTTCATCCTGAAGGATATTGAACCAAGTCAGGCAAACAAGTCTAGTAAACACTTAGTACTGCTGACACTTTGGAGAGCTCAATGTCGAAAAGTCAGACAATAGTCTGTATTAGTCCAGTCATACTCGAAGTCTCGCCATTTTGACACTGGTAAGAACCCAAGTACTTCAACAATGCACTCAAGAGGTACACAGTAAATATGAGAAGTATCGCCGACTTTTGGCGCTGGAGTTGAGATTTCTTGTGGTGTTGCGCGTGTTTGGTGTTTACGCCGTTGGTGGGGTGCTTGATTATCATTTTGAGCATCGTTTGATTCAAACGAAGCGTTTAGCGGTAGTTTTTGCTTAGTAGTGTACGGATTGACTGTAATACGCGACGTAAGCTCAATGTACAATAATCTATGATCTAAAAACAGCGTACACGGCTCATCTATGCTAAATTCCTCCGCCATCAGTGGTAACGTTATGTATTTTTCTTTACAAGTATTAGTGTTGCTCTCAGCACAGTTTTAGACAATTGGGTAAAAAGTTGTGTTCCCAATTAAGCGAGTGTAGCCAAATGGCTGTACGTGTTTTTCTCCGTTACAGACTTAGTGAGACTCACATAAATCAACTACAAACAGCCTACAACGCTTATAAAGAACATGGCGAGCAGCAATCACCCACATCCCCCAAAAATTTCCTTTTCAATTTGTGAAAAATACTGTAAAACTTTTCTTTTATTTTCCAAGTGTTTCTTGTATAATAGATAACAAATGCTTGGCGCTGCCCTAGAGCCACAAGACATTTTGTCTTCCCCAACATCGTCTAAGTTGAGTTCCTTTGGTTAGTTGATAGAAGAGAGTAGACTTAGTGTAATAACTCTAATGCGAAAAAAAGGTGAAAACAGCATATTTCACGTACACAAAACGACAACATTTAGTAAATTAAGACTTTACTTTTCAAATAGATCTAGATAATACCAAGAGATGGAGGTATGGCAAACTGAAAAAGGCAAGAGCTGCAAAAAACAATTGTATGCCTTTACCTTGTTGCACGTGAAAATTACCAAACAATATTGTTGTCGTAGGTCCACCAAGGAGCTTAGAGTCCAAACATGAGTTCATAATTTTAATAAAACTTGTTGCAAAGGCGGTACTGACTAATTTTTGAAAAATGTAGTTTCTTAATCGCTTAATTGAATTACAACAACTCAAACGCTGGTACTCGTTGAGCTAAGCCTATAATGTCCGCTGGTGTGAATAGAGCCCGGCTTTTTGAATAAAAAAAGCAAATTTAGAAATAAGTTTCAACCCCTTACCACGTGATTGTTGGACCCTTTTGAATGCACAAGTGCGTCATAAAATGTTACCTCAGTATTGAGCTAGATGCTTATTTGGTCAGATTGCTTATTATGACAATAGATATTAAAAGACGAGAAACTTTTTTATTTGTTTTCTAATTCAATAGTGTCTTGGAGTGCTTTAACCTCCTTATTTATTTTTTCCATAGCTTGCTCGCGACGCTCTAGTTCTTCATCTTCTTCTTTTTTTTCTGGTACTTGCTCTACAGCATTGTTCAATAGTAAAGATGTGATAACAAGAGAAGAGTCCTTAAGTGTTGACTGAGATCCGGTTTTATGGAGAGATAAGTGTAGATATGTTGAAATGTTGTCTGACAATGTCTGGCCATCCCGATCTACTCTCAAGAGACGTTCCATTGAATACTCTTGGAGGTACCTTTCTACAACACCTTCACCTTTTAACTTTTCAACTAACAACTTGAAGAAACCGTCAATAATCAACAACAGAACGCAGATTGTTTTTTTAAGTAATGTACCTTATCAGCTTCTCTCATCTCTACTAACCGCTTGTTAATACGCCTTATCGCTAACTTCTTACTAGGTAAAATCTATATAAAGTAGTAAGAAAATATAAGAGCTTAGCTGCCAAATCAATATACCTGCACCAGCCTACAACAGGTGTTAATAAAAAAGAGCGAAATGAAAAAGTTTACGATTGCAAAAAAAAAACCAAAATGACATTAATCCTATACATTGAACTTGTATTAATAACGTACCTCAATGAACGACATATTTTCCTTAGTTGGCTCAAATTAAAAGAATCCAAGCCAATCAAATTGATTATAGAAACACTTTTTTTAACATCTTCTTCAGTGATAGCATAACCATTTTCGACCTTAAAGAAAACCATTAATAAAATGCCACGTGCTTTCAAAAGATTAAACGCAATCATATGTACCTTTTCTAGTATTTCTTGAAACTTTGTCGCTGAAGCAAGGATCACATTCTTAGATGCACGACTACCCAAGAGTGTCTTTAACTTATCCATCTCAAAATCAGTTAAGTCAGTATCTCTTTCTAACTTTCTTTGAAGAACCAAAAGCGTATCATCCTCGGTGTTATTTGGTGTATTTTTTACTAATATATTAGATATCGCACTATGAAGCGTAGGTAATACAGTGGAAGATAGCTTGTGTTTTCTGGAAATATCACGATTTAATATTCTGAACCAAACTTTCCATGACCAAAGAGTTGTCGGCATACACTCTGGCCATACAAATCTATATGTAAGTATCATAGGTAATGCAGCTATTATTCCTGGTGATAGTTTTGAGAACATAAGTGGGAATAATAGAAAGAATGGTATGGAGTACTAAACAACATCAGAAAAAATCAAGAATCAACATTGGTTGGTAAATTTTTTCTCTCATTGCGTTTTAGGGTCCTGTGGCCATTTTGAGCGTACTTTTATATTTAAACTCGATTTACGTATTGTCTGGAATTCAGCAAACTTTAGTTTTTCACCTTTTAAGCGTTTTAGTTGGATTTGGCTTTATGTCATATGTTGACACTGTACATCAACAAGCGTACTGACATACCTCGTGAACGCTTTTTTTTAAACTTTCTAGCTCGATAGGCATCTATTGGAATGAGATATAAGCCTTTGTAGTAGCGGTGAATTTTGTCTAATATTCTATGTACGGTTATTATGAGCGTATGCGAGTACTGCACCTTTCTTGTTTTAGCCGTTGCTTCTGTTCTTGAGATAAATACCTACAAACCACTACAGGAGACGTTTTACGTTTCTGTACGCTTTTAATTGCAATATTATTGCGGTTGTACGCATAATTGCTGCGCCGAACGCCAACTACACAAATATTAATTATAACGCGCTTAGAACGATTCTAAACAATGATTACCCCTAGTAAGCATGCAAGAATGAGCTTTAGACGCAAATTACAATTGTCTAAACTCGTGTACCATTCTTGACTCAAAATACTCCATTTTTCTTTGGCAGAAATTGAAATAGAGCACGTGACCTTAAGGTGCAGCATTGCATGTCAATTGTGTAATGAAAGTAACTATACAATCGAGACAATAGCAGGCATACAAACTAGCAATGATTGTTTTGAGCTAGTACATAGGTATCGCCTGCCCAACTACAACATTGTTTTGGTGGACACATTCTCAGTATTAGTAAACTATTGGGTTACCAATAGAGTTCAAAGCAACCTCTCTTTTGTTTGCAGTGTGTTCTTGAAGGTTGGTGGCATTTCTATGTCGGTATTGGCGGAAAAACAACAACTTGGAAGACAATGAAAACCACAAAAGCTAGTGGTTATATGCACATTACAAAACAGTTCACTTCTTTCCATCTCAATACCTGCATTATTCAACAATTCACAGAGAATTGTTGCCAAAATGGTGTGTTCATTAAACATAATTGCCAAAAACTATGGAAAAAAAAGAGGTTTACAACAGGTAATGGGTTCTATCAAAAGTACATATCTACAATGCAGTTGCTAGAGTGCTGAGAAGGTATGGAATTAGTTCAAGTTCAACAAATCCGGGTATGAGGAACTTTGTAT
>JALMLS010000166.1:0-91274 GCA_038496445.1 Trichosphaerium sp. ATCC 40318
AGTGGTGGAATCGGACAAAATACGCGTGCCTAAAACGTGCCATTTGCATGGAAAATAAACATGCCCAAAACGTGTCCAAAACGTGCCATTCGCGTGTTGTATATTTGCAATAAACGTGCTCAAAATGTGCCATTTGCGTGTTTTAACCATGACCTGTCCTTAATAGAAATTTGGAGAAAAATTCAAAATAAAAAATTGACAAACTCAAAACTCAACCATCTCACCCCAAAGCCGATCGCCTCCGATCGTCAACAATAAAACATGTATTTTCACCCAAGTAAGCAGTAGTTAGGTTTGTATTGGCATGGCTCTAAAAGTAGGCGAAAAAATCTAAAAATACCCAAAAACCAACAATTTCTTGATTTTCCTATTTTTTGTGAATAACTCAGGTCTACTAGTATGAATCCTTTAAAAACGAAGTATGGCCCAATTAGGTACGAAGCATGGTTTCGTGGTGGTTTGGGGTTCGGTGCCCCTTTTTAAGGCAAAAACGATAGAAAATAGATATTTAGGGTAGTTTAAGGATATTATGGCTCAATAACTCCATTAAACCCCTTTTAAAGACGATTATTGGATTTGAGATTTTTTGCCTAATTAGGTAAGTTCTTGCTTAAGTATTTACAATAAGGCAGGATTGGCGAAAAAAGCAGGTAAAATGGCAAAAACATGAAGTTGGTTGATATAAACTGGGTATCGTTTATGTGGGGATAGTTTTATGTAAAGTTTGTAATAATTGTACCAAACCTCTTTGTAATCGTTATGTGTTATGTATCGTAATAAACTGTTATTTTCTTTTCCTCTATAAAGTGGTGTTTTATGCGTGCCCAAAACGTGTGATATGCGTGGCAAATATGCGTGCCCAAAACGTGCCCAAAATGTGGAAAATAAACGTGCCTAAAACGTGCCCAAAACGTAGGTAATAAACGTGCCCAAAACGTGTCCAAAACGTGCAATTTGCGTGGCCAGCATGTGGAAGAGAAACGTGCCTTTTGCGTGAAAAAAAAACGTGCCCAAAACGTGTCCAAAACGTGTCTTTTGCGTGGAAAATAAACGTGCCCAAAACGTGCCCAAAACGTGCCCAAAACGTGCGATTCGCGTTCTGTCCGATTCCACCACTGATTCTGTTGAATGGAAAAAAGCCCATGACCCATCACAGAAGGCAACAATACTGGAATCAGTATTTTCACCCATATTACAATACAAAACCTGTACTTTTGTCCTGCATCTAATCTGTACAGGTTCTGTACTTTCAACTCATACAAATTAAATGGCAGCTTGTAATTGTAAGGTATAAAACATTTTATTGCATAGCTTTGGTCTCACTGTACAAACTGCTCAAAAAATGTAACATTGGGTATATTTAGGTAAGGTGCATGGTTTGGGGACCAACTCACCATTTTTAGGCAAAAACAACACAAAATATGTATTTGGAGTAGTTTAAGGATATTATGGCCTAATAGCTCTAATAAACCTCTTTTTAAAGGCAATTATGGGTTTCAAGCATTTTTCTGAAATAGTCATTAAGTTGTGGTAATGAAGTTGTAATGTATTGTAGTGTATATGTAGTTGTAATTACCAATAAATCCAATTCATTCTTTTTAGTATCTATTTGTCCAAAATGAGGCAAAATTCCAACGGTACTTAACCTGTGAGTGGCATATACTTTTGACACATTTCTAATCCATATGTCTTCCACCAAATATTTAGGTGTCACTTTATCTTTCCAAAACACTGATAATGGAATCAAAAGTATGCACATATAGGTTTTGTACATGTCAAAAATACATGACACTGCCCAAAACGTGCAATTCACGTGTCATCCGATTCCACCACTGTTGTTGTTTTCTTAATTATTACAAATACATTTACATTACAACACATTACAATACATTACATTACATTACAACCACTAAACAACCATGTTTTTGACCTGTTTGGGGAGATATTTTAATCATCATGCTGTATTGTCCTAAAACCCATGATATCTCCTGGAATAAAACCTTGAAAAAAAGTTGCCAAAAGGTCTTTGATGATGCAAGAGGTAGTACAAGCCTGTAAAGTGTTTGGTGGAGAGTTGCTGTTGGGTTGCAAAATGTGAGTGGATGTTTGTAAGGTATAAGTGACAATTGAAACAAAAGTGCCCACTTACAGGGCCAGGTTTTGTGCTGTGTGCTGTCACTAGTTAAATCAGGAGTATGGGTAATTATACAGGTAGAGTATGGGTCAAAATCAAAAGTAATTTTCTTTCAAGTGGTTGTAGGAGTCTGAAATACTGTGTCTGTGGACATTAATTGGTATTCCACAAAATTATTTATTTATTTGGCATTTACAAACTTATGTGAATTGATGAAGGAGTTTTTTAATGCGGGTCACACCATCAGAAGCTTGTTTGGCACTAGGATCAAGTTCACGGGCCTTTTGCATGTCTAAATAAGTGTGTTAAAGCAATGTTAGGATAGTAGGTATTGATATATATACCTTCAAGTGCTTTCTTCCATTTCTCAATGTACTCGTAAGCAAGACCACGTCTCATGAGTGCTTTCACATTTTCAGGTTGAATGTTCAAGACATTAGTGGTGTCATTGATGACATGACGGTGAGCGTGGATTTGAAGGTTGCAAGCAGCTCTGTTGTTCCAGAATGGAAGCTTTTCAGTATCCGGTTTGCCTGTCACTTCCAAGATTTGCAATGCTCTGCTGTAGTGCTCAACAGCTTTTTCGTACATGCCACGTTTGAACTCTGCATTACCTGTCTCTTTAATGCTAGCAACCAAGTTCTAATAAACCCGTCAATAAACAAACCAGTAGGGTCGAAGTAAGATTAAAACGGAATGGCAATTTGTCAACAAAATGAGGAAATGGGTTTTTTTAATTGTTTTGCACTACCACGCCATCATAGGTGAAATCGAACGTTGTAACCGCAAAAAAATAAAAGAGTGCGTGTTGTAAATGAACAATGACGTACATCGTTGGTTGGGCTAGAGCGCATAGCCTTTTGGCATTCGGTAAGCTTACGTTTCAAGTCACCGTTCTAAGGTGGGTGTAAGAGACACAAAGAGCTATTTAAACAATTTTTAGAATCGTACACCAGGGACAGCCTTTAGACCGCGTTTGCAGACTTCGGCGGCTTTCTCGTGCAAACCCAATAGACTGAGAGCCATAGCTTGACGATAGTAACCCTATATAGCAGATCAGACCGTACAGCTCCACTAACGCTAAAAAAATACGCCAGCGCATCTCGTTGGGCTTAAAACATATTTTTTTTGTTTCTCTCACCTTCATCCAGTCTGGTTTAACCTCAATGCTCTTAGAAGTATCCTTGAAGGCAAGGTCGTAACGTTTCATGCCAATGTAAGCGGCAGCTCTGTTGCTGTACAAGACATGGTTCTTTGGGTCCATGTCGACTCCTTTACCGTACCATTCTACTGCCTGGTCGTACTCTTTGGCAACATAGAATTTATTTCCCTTGTCTTTGCACTCGCCGGGTGTGCTCTAAGCCATAATAGCGTCAGTACACAGAATAACGCTAAATGTCCTGTTTTTTGAATACGCACCATGATGAGTTGCTGTTAGGAATGCGCAAATTCGAAACAACGAAAGCTAGTCAGTTTTCTCTCAAATCTCACTTAAATCTAACCCATAAGTTGGCCCTTATTGTTGAAAAAAAGGTAAAGCAACACGTGTTTTTTTGATTATACTCACGAGATACTGATTGATTGCATTCAACAAAGGACAAGTTGCTATTTGTACAAGTATATTTGGGGTATTTACAAAGGGGTTGTCAACAAGGACGTTAAAATTTTTTTAGTGTACACAACAAAAGAGCTGTTTCGGTGATTACTTGTGCCGCTCAGTTCATGGAGTCCATGCTGCTTTCAGAAGTAACACTGTCAGTCTCACTGAGGGCTGCTTCAAGCGATCTCTCGAGGTAGCCTTCAATGGTTGCGAGGGATTTGGCTTCACCGGACACACAACGGCGGTGGGCGTGTCGTCGTTTCTTCTTGCCAACACGTCGGACTTTCTTCTTTTTAGGTTGCTTGTCGACTAGCACAGATGATCCACTCTCGCCAAGAGCAATGCTATTGACAGGTAGAGGGAGTGACTCTGATCGTTTGCGCTTGACAACGAGCTCTGTCTTTTCTTTCTTGGCGGACTTGTTGAACTTGCGAACGGCATGACGCTTGCTTGACAGTTCGTTGCCTGCACGTCTTCGTCTAGGAGGTGCTTCTTCTTCGTCATCGCCAGATGTGTCGGAATCGGAGAAGGTGTAACCACTGCTCGAGGACTCAATGGAAACATCACGACTAGGGTTTCTACGCGCCCGGCGTGAAGTACCACCGACGTCCAATCGTTCGAACTGCCTTGAAAGCCCAGCTGCTGCTGTTTTGGAGCTCGAAGCGTACTTGATGAACATCTGAAGTATGCTGGCGTTCACATAGAGGGATACACGCCCTGTCTCGGTGTTGTGGGTCAACCAATCCACTTTGACAGAGTCCTTGATCATTTGGTGTGCTACAACAGCAACAATCTGTTCGGCCACAGCCAAGAACGGTACAGTGCAAGGTAGCCACGACACCCATCGCCCAGTGTTGAATCGAACGTAGGCGGCAAATGACTTTAGTGAAGGTTCGTCGAGGGTAGGTGGTTTGTACTGCAACAAGAGTTAGAAACAGGGCCAACAAAAAAAAAAAAGTTGTTTGAAGAACAAACTGAAAAACTACAAAAAACTTTTTGAATAAGATTATTGGGAAACGTACGAGTGATCTACCCATCTTCTTCTGTAATACACGGACAATGTCGAGGTTGCGGAACCTGACTGCCAATTCAAAAGGTGTTTCCCCGTTACAATCGGGTACATCAATACTAGCGCCACGAGCTACCAGGAGGCGGACGAGTGCAGTTCTACCAGAGTAGATGGCCAAATGGATAGGACAAATGTTATCCTGGTCTTTTTGATTTGGGTCTGCGCCGCGTCTGAGGCAGTATGCTGCTGCTCTTTCGTAACCAAGTGCACATAGCCAATTCATGACGAGACCGCTCGTCACGTCAACATCTCTGTTGCGATAAAAGTTCAGGAGACTATCCTCAGAGGGCTGTTGAGAGGCAGTTGATGTGTTCTACGGAGTGATTTAGGAGGAGAGCAGTCGAATGGAAGTTTTGTTGTAGTAATTTCAGATAATTGTGTAAACCTTATCGTTTGGAGCTATAAAGTGGCGTACCATGAGGTCTGGAGTGAGTGTATTGCCTAGCTGAGAAGGATTGATTGTAACGTTGCTCATAAGTGCGCGACGCATACACAATTCTAAAAGGCCGTTAAAACAAGTCCAAAGGTATCGAATAAATATAAAAGTGTATTTGCCTTGTAATTGAGGGCGGTGTAGTTGCGTTTCCTCAAAGTCAACGAAAATATGTTTTTTGCGCAGTTTTCACAAAACTACAAAAAGAGGCAAAAAAATGTATAAGGCAAGAAAATGTCACGAACACAAAAACCCCGGTAACGCACCAATCTTGTAACAGAACTGCTGACGTGCTTGCGCCCATGTCTTATCATCTTCTTGTATAAATACGTTGACGTTTACATCCTTTCATACTTTTTTAGTTTAATGCAAACAAAACGGAAGTATTTTTGTAATAAAAACAGATCCCCCCTAGCAAACGCTATTAACACGCACCTGGGTCGGGTACTTGAAACCCAGTTCATCGAGTGATGGGATGCGACATTGCGGCATACCCTCCCGACCTGGTAACACCTGTGTTGGAAACCATTGTTCAAACCGAATCGCAGGGTTCTGCGGTATGTTTTCGCCAATCACCCAAGCGTATTGGTTCTACAAAAAATTGTTAAACAGGAGTGTTTTATAAATATAAAATGATTCGCGGTTTTTCTCTAAAATAAACTAAAGCTTATCCGAGGTGCGTTAGTGCAGTATTCCCCACACCGCATGCAACACCGGTAAGAAGGGGTAGTTCCAGTGGTTGGGAAGTGTAGGAAAAACTACAAAAGATACGAGCGCGGGGTTACTGCGGGGATTCGTGCACCGCGTCCTAGGAGATACGCGGCATGATGAAATACAGCAAAGAAAAAAGATCGGAACTTATTGTCTGACTATTATGACGACAAAATTTAAAGCGGAGTAAAAAAAAGACCATAGGGTTTGTCTTTTGTTTTGGTTGCGTTGCTTCTTACCTTGTCAAATATTTCCAACGTGTAGTTTGGAGATAGTTCTTGAAACATTACTTGACCGGCAGTACTGCTTGCTGGCTCCGCTGCCTTCCTTTTGCGGGTTGTCATTGAGGCGGAAGTACGTGCTCTCTAACACAATTGTCAGATGTTTCACTGTGGGAGTATAAGTGGCTACCTTGTTGTCGCGATATTCATTGTTGGCACGTTGTGAGTTATTAGAATCGAATCTGAAAAGCTTGGAGCCTTGACAGAAGGTTGTTGAACCTATTGGTCACAAAATCGTCAAATGTTGTCATGAAGCAGAAGTAACAATTACAGAAGCGCAAGCACCTTGTTTAGGAAACAATAAAAGGAGTTTGATTCATTTTGCTGTTGTTGAGCACGTTATTGCCTTTTGTGGAAATGCGTACCATTTGCATCTTTGAAAAGCGTCTTGACGATACAGCGCATATCGCACTGATTCTTCCAGCCTTCAAAGATCTTACGTGGGCGCTTCAAAAACTTAAATCTGGCCGCTATGACGAGTTCGTCTTCTCCGTGTTGCAAGGAGCATGTCACCTCTGAGAAGATCTCGTTTTGCTGCAAGCTTGTTCTAAATCCATCAGGAGAGTCCACAACCAAAGACAAGTAAACAGTGTTCGGTGCAACTACAGTAGGCATTTGCCAACAATATGACACCTGCAATCAATAGTCAGTGTAAAGAACATGATAACTGGACAGATAGAGGGGAAAGGTAGACCAAAATCATCATGTAAAAGAGGGATACTCAACAAAGAGCCATTTTTCTATTCGTACGTGGGATATAAAGTTTAGTGGCGGTAACGATACTTGTATGCGCGTATACGTATTTCTGCGTACGAGTCCGTTTTTGTTTAATCGAATGCTAGTTGTGTGTTGTTAGATAAAGGAATAGGCGTATGTAGCATGGATAAACACAACAAAACAAATTCCGACAACGTACTTTTCAGAAGGTAGCGTAACTGGTGGTATCTGTTGGCTACTTAAGCGTCTACCATTGAAATCTGAAGAGGAGTAGACCTTTGCTAAATTATAGTTTTAGCAACAGTAAAAACGACGTCTTTGTGCTTCTAAAACATGAAATGGCATGTACCTGGCGGTGTGAAAGGGTTGATGTTGAGGTTGGCAGGGTTTACAGGTTTAAACGTCGGCATGAACATGCCATGTTCTGGCTTTGCAACAAGAGGTGCAGGCATCGGTTGCAGTGGTTGGATTGGTGTCGGATTTACTGGCACTGGAACTAAATTTCGAGAATTACGGTTTTTAAATAGCGTGACAGTATTAACTAATAGACGGTTGTATTTGGTATGTTGTCTTAGCCAAAAAAAGCAGTGTCTAAATAAAATACTACAAGTAATGGCCAAAAAGGTCTGCAGAGACACAAAACGAATAAAAACAACGATTGTAAGTATTTGTACCTTCTATGAAGGGAGTAGACCTTGTCTTGTTTGATGTGTCGACATCAGTCAGTATGTTGCGGAAGTACTCTAGTTAGGGCTAGTTAGCTTGGTGGACCACCAAGTACTTTTTGTACCTTCTGGCTGGTTGCATGCGAACGTATCGTCAATGGCCCAATTATTAAAGCCGTTTAATTCCATTACGCAAGTTTATAACAGCTGTTTTTCTTAAAGTTGATGATTTACAGTATAAACGCTATGGTTTATAAGAGAGAATATAACGTAAGCAGTCACGCACCAAGCTAGCTGTAATTAGTGTAACTAGCCGTTTTAAGTCACAAGTCTTAAAGAGAATTGGGAATAAAACAAACGTTTTGTGCTAAAAATGTTGTCCCAAGAATATCCTGTTGCTGCCACTCTTAATGTAACACAGTAGTTTTTGTTTACTGAAAACAGTTGCGCAATGTGGCATCACATAAGGTTTTTCACTGCATCTTCGAGCAACACACGCTCTTTTGAAATTAATTAATGACACCATAGCGAGCGAACAATAGAGCACTTGTACAACTTTGTGCCAGTAATCGTGGACACTATGTTGGCGGCGTGCATATTGAAGGCAAGCAACACGCTTTTTTCACGTCGCACGTGTCAACATAGTAAAGGTTCGGTTTGGCGAGCAGCATGGCATAAACACATTGTGAGCGTAACTTGGGCAGCAGTTGAAAACGCCAAACGGAAATTTGGATGTGCAAACGGTCTTTAACAAACTTTTTAAGTCTTGACTTCTGCAATTACTCTCCAACCTTCTGTATTGAAAAGTGGTGATTCTAACGAATGAAAGGGCACGTGTTAGGCTCAAGACAAGTAGCGTTGGGCATTTTAAGTTACTCGCCTTTGTTAAGTGTCATGCGCTACATTGCTGTTTCTGTCCGTGGCACCTAGTTCGTTGGTAAGGTGTATACGTATTTTGTTTTGTATAGGCTTTGATGTTTGTATAAACTGGAATTATCTCAACCATTGGCCTATTCATCACCCCTAGGGAACGTATAATGTCGAAAAGACCGTCTCCCCCGAGTTCTGGGCCAGAGGCAAAGAAACCACGCACAAACGTTACGGTACGTGTAGGATCGTGTTGGTAGTACCGCACGGCAATTATTTTCTCTTTTTAATCGTTTTGCGTGTTTGGTACTACAAGTTAGCTTTTCCTTTCGTAAACAGTCTACAAATAAGTGTTACTACGTTGTGACTGATATTGTTATGTAGGCTCCACAATTATCCAACGTCAAGTTTCGCGCGGAATCTGAGGACGACGAGTACGTTATTTCAAGTTGTTTAAAGGGATTGTTGTTTTGATTACCAGAGCGGTGTCACATCAACACAATTTATTGGAACAATGCTGTTGTCACTTGCCTCAACTAGTACCTTATCTCTTACTGTGAGTAGTAAGACGATGATCCTCGGTGTAATAGATGGACCACACGTGGAGCCTGTAGATAAGCCCAATAAAGATCAAGAAGAAGAAGAAAGTAATGACGATGAGCAACCTGACAGCGTAAACACATACGTCGTGTCTCTCACAATAGGTGGCAACGTATTCAACGGCGTGGTCAAATTAAACACCGAAGCTGACTTCTCGAAACTACACACTAAGATGGTGCGTTGCATACTTGTAGGTTATCGAGCACTAACGTTTTATTGGAAAGACAAAGACAAAGCGTAAATACAAAAAAAACAAAAATAATAATATCCCAAAATCAGATGTCCCTCGTACGTACCGCTACCTTTCTTTGTACTTGACACCGTGCACTAAATAATACCCAACCATTTGCGTCGAATTTTATGACGCTATTTGTCCAGTGTTGAACAAAAGGTTGAGAAAATACACGTGATATCACACAAGTTCCCCTTTTTTATGTTTTGACAAAAAGATCAGATTTGTTTCTTCTCATACTTACACAGTTAGAAATGGACCTTACTGGTGATGATCCACAACCTCTACCATCAATGTCAGCCGCAACACAGGAGGAATTCATGAATTATCAGCGATGCCTTCAACTGTACGGTAACTACAACCTCCCAAACGTCATGGAACAGTTCAAACGCTACTTTTTGGTAAATCAAGCCGCACAAGGCAATGCAGACGGTCAAAAAGCGGGTGAAGGAGATGTACGTTAAAAGAACAACATAGATTTCCTCTCTTTACTAATGAGCTTGCAGGAAAACAAAATCCCTGCCGGTATGCTGCCAATGGTGCGTTGTAATCTTTTTTTTTTGAAGGATTCATCCCCCTCACTTATTTGCGCTAACTTTGCTCTAAAGGACGTAGCCCAATTCCGCAACATGTATCATAACATGTACCCTGGCATGTTGAATGCGTTTCAACAGCAATTTCCAGGTGCGCAGGCTTATTTCAACGGCGCAGGTACCCAACAATCAAAGTCACCAACAAAGTCATCGCCCACAAAACCAAATGTGGCGTCCCCACCAATCTCCATGTCTGGTAAAGGGCTACCTCTTAAACAAATAGTCAACTACAAACAGCACTTAAAAGGCAGAGGTCTAGTTGCTGTCAACGAGGTGCTTAAGGTGAGTCATTCATTGCACACGCAGCACAGCATCAATCACTGCTGTTTAGACATTATAAAAAACCATTTTGGTTCTAACTTCGTTTTAGAGAGAAGCTAGACAACCACCCAACGAACCAAGTGCAATGATAGTGGACTAGTGTACTAACGTGTTGTACTTTTAAGTGTACTTATTAATGTAATGTAACCAATGCTGTCTTGTTGTCGTTGTTGTTGAGCCGTGCTTATGTGCTCCTGTTAGAGAATCTTTTACGGTTCTCATTTCAATACGCTTGGAAAAACGACGCTCAACGAATGAATGGTATCGAGAAAGTTCAAAGAAATGTTGTACAATTTATAATTTACAAGATGACACTATACGCTCAAAAAGGAGGTGGTCTCTTGCCAAACTTTGGAGGTCTATTAGATGCGCTGACACTATTGCGCACGTTAATCTTTCTAGCGCCTGGAATACTTGGCGGCCTAACCTTAGGTGGTCCACCAGACGTCTTGAAAAGGTAGTTAGCATCTAGTAGGAATCACTCGCGTATTAGTAGCGTACCTTTGGTGCTGCAGACCTACGATTCAACTCGTTAGGAGGTAAAGACCAACGCCAGTTCTTTTTTGCAGCTGCTTGTCGCGGTTGAAGCACGGTAGGGCCAGTGTTAACTTTTCTTAGTTTCACTGTGCGTGAAGGTCAGTAAAAAACAAACTGGACTTGAAATTTAAAGATTAAATGAGACATACCAGATCCGGGTTGGAACGCTAGCATCACCTTCTTGCCGCTTGCTTTGGCCATACCCATATTAGCGCGAGAGAGTTTTGGATTTGTTCGTTTCGGTTTGCTAATTTGTCCATGGTACGTTTGTGGTTGCGCATCGCCGATGGAGTGGTACGTTTTTGGCACAGCCGGAGGTCCGCGCTTAGGAGGCGCGCTTGGCCTCACTCCTGGAACACCTGGCCTAAATATTGCAGTTTTTGGCCTCATTCCTTGTGCGCCTGGCCGTGACACCGTAGACTTTGGTCTTGTCGCCGACTTTGGTCGCGGGTTTGTAATTGGTCTCATTCCTGGTGCTCGAGCTACTGGAGCTACTGGCGCTTTTGGTGTCGCTACCGGGGAACTAGGTCTATCCACAGGCACCGTTGGTCTCGTATCTGCGCGTTTTGGTACAGCTGATACTGTACGCCTTGGAGAGGCCACTTTAAACGACTGATCTTGGGAAGGTGTGCGTGTACCAAAGGAAGGCGCAATATGCCGTTGAGGTCTATTGGCTGACGTGACGCCCACGCTTGCACTGCGTGAAGGTTCGGTCACCTCTGGCGGTGAGCGTGATGGTACGTGTGTTTGCAAAGAGCGCAGTTCCGATTCTCCACCTACGGCTGGAGGCGGTCGCACTGGAGGTCCACCACCCATTGATTGAGAACCATCTATACACGTGATTGTAAGTACTCATTGCCACAAACATACTGGCACGTGGCTGCGGTTGATACTTTTTGTGTGGACACTTTTGCAAAATGTAGGGCATAAATATAATGGAGTGATACATAGAGAAGCTATAATGATATATATGTACATAATACTACGCTATTGCTGATGGTACAGTGTAAAGCACACTGTACCATTTAGAGTGGTTGTGCGCATTCGATAGACAAACGTAAAAAAAAAACCTCAATAAGGGAGGTAGGTATATGGGGGCTACTGTAGAATGATATGGGGGATGGAGAGACGCTAGTTATATATACAGATCCGCAAAAAATTATGGTGGTACTAATGCTTGCCTCTTGTCTTGCTAAGTAAATTCCTATTAATTTCTATCAACACAAGTGTGTAAGAAAAAAAAGAAAATAGTACATACCCTTCTGCACGAGGGCGTTGGTAACCAATAAAACCACTACCCAGTCCTTTTGGGTTACTTTTTGGAGACCCTTGGAAATTAGGAGGACCTCTGTGGCTATCATGAGCGATATTACTGTTAACGTATAACATACCTTGCATTAGGTGAGCCTGCTCCTCTTGGCGTCTTTCTGCGTGATGTATAACCTAAAACGGATTAGGGGGCTTGATTCTTAGTAATTATATGGATATGGGCGGTACTTGTCGTTTCAGTCTTCCGTTCTGGATCAGGACTATTTGTGGACGCTGCTGTGCTCGGGGAATTTGTGCTTTTGCCTTGTTTCAGCAGTGTCACAGCAACATCGCGGTCATCAGGAAAGAAGTACGATAGCATATCCTACGCCCAAGACGTTAAACAAAAATGAGAATCTCTGTGCATTCATTTACCTCTGGTGCTTTCTCTTCCCTGTATCTCTGTGAGACAGTCTCTTCAATATACTTTGCCCTGGTGTGGTATGGCCTACGATAACCTTCCTGTTGGAATCGTACGTGTCTGTAAGCATGTATTGACGTCCATCGGACAAGAGGTGCCAGCGTTGGCAGTGACAGAACCATGCCTGACACAAGGGGTCCAAACGCAGCCACTTTATCCTTCTTGTAAGTCTCAATGCGGTACAGACCATTGCTCAGAGGATACACCACAATATGTGCGTCATTAAACTGAGATGATATCGTCTTTGGGTTGTAGTCGCGTTTATGATCAGACCATACAACCTAACACTAATTGTCAGCAACTCTTTTGACGTTTCATCACCAGGAGTGTAGTTTATTACCTGCACGATATCATTGCCCACATGTCGCTTCTTCCCGACGTGTTTCTTGTCTTGAGGGTCCGTTGGCATGTATGTGATACAATGAAACAACATTTCGTATTTTTCACTTGCCCAGTAAGGCGTTGCTTTTCCATCTTTTCCAGATCTAACGAGACCACCCATAAAGCCTTGATGCTTCGCAAGCGGCACTTGCCATCCCAAACCATCTACAAATCTACAAAAGACGGTTAGGTCACCTGTCATGACAGAGAGTCGAAAAAAAAATAACGCTTACGATTGATATTGGAAAGAACCAGCAGCATTGCCCAGTATCAAGTTTTGATCCTCTTGGCTGTCACCGACGTAAACGATGCCAACCTTTAGCGTTTCACGGCCTTTAATCCTGTCGAGTTCCTTGAGTGATCGTCTCATTCTCGAACTGTCAACCAACATGTGGAACGTTCTGCGACTCTTCTCGCTCAGGAATCCCAAGTTACGAAGCAAAAGTCGAGGTATTGCCAGTTTGGATTGAGCAGTTACAGCTCCATCCATGACAACAGTAACAGGTGATCGAGTCTCGCTAAAAACAGAGGAATTAGTCAGGTTATTGGGGGAAAACAAGGTGAGGTGGTGGGAGGAGAAGGAGGTTACTGCGCACGTTCTCTTTGTAAAGTGTGCCGCTTCTTGTTCTGTGAACTTGCCAATGTACGCTTCACACTGCTGAACTTGCGTGGAATACGATTCAGCTGGGTTTAGTGGGGTTGTAAACTTTGAAAACTTTGGAGACTTTGGTAAGATATTTTGATATTTGGCATCATAGTGCTCTAGTAAAGCGCCTAGCGGATCATGCTCGCTTAATTTTACTGCTTTATCCTATACAGTAGAAATGAATAATAAAGTCCAGTACAAAAGAGAAAGGACTAATATAGAACCGCTTTTTCTGCGGCAATACAAAAAACTATTGAGTTTTACACGTACAGTTACGGGCTGTAGTAACGAAGGTAGCGGTTTCCAGAACTCCTGTTTGAAACTTGCATTCTTGTTGTCATTGACTAGAGAAGCAGAGTAGACGTGTTTACCCATACCATCTCGGAGTATGACCCTGGCTGTAGGAGGGTTTTTGCTTGCACTTGTCGATTTGGGCTGTATCACACCACCTGCTTCACCTGCTGCATCTGCTCCTGCCTCTATTTCTTCTTCGTCGCCCATTTGATTGACGGACACAACGAGCCTGTCGTTGTCAACGAAAAACAATGTAGGCTTCTTTGCATCAATGTCTGTTAGGAACTGAGATACTACAGTCTCTGAGCCTACAGGTGTAGGATAGTTGTTATAATACGAAGCCACGACATGCAAAACAGTCTCGGCAGCCTCTCTAATGATGCTGCTACCGTGTGCCGGTTCTCGAAGATGTTTATCGAACAGTTTCTCCGTGTGCATCCGCTGTGTGGTGGTAGGCACTTGCGTGACTGGCGGTGTGGTAGGTGCCTTATCTTTCTTCTTTTTCTTCTTGGTGGAGTCTGTTTCAGACATTACAATTGCAGGAGGCTCTGGTGTTGATACCATGGATGATACCACAGTATCCAAGTCAGTGGTTTTGCCAAGAATACCAATCCTTTAGTAAGAAAAAAATTAGGAGAGTTTGAAAAAGAAGCAAGGACGTTGCGTATAAAAAAATTAGTAATCGTTAAAGCAAAAAAAAAAACAGGTAAGCTGTCGTACTCTACAGCAGCCCATATCTTGTTGGCAATATCCTTGTTGCTTAACACAAGATTGGGTCTGCACACTAACCAATCAGCTAGCAAGTAAAAGTTGGCTGCTACGATCCTAGAGAGAGAATTAGAAGGTCTTAATTAATAACAATCAATTTTCCAACACATAAAAAAAAAGCGAGGAGGAATGCCGTACTTTTCCCTTGTACGCATCCTTGGGAAGAGGGTTGCGAGGTTGTCGCAGAGAAGTGATAGAATGTGAGGAATGATTTTGGGGTTGAGTCGCTCAATCTGCGAATACAACTGTGTAAGCGTCTGTAACATTTCGCATGCGGACAACGCCAATGCATCGTCTGCGTCATGCGTGTGATTAATCAAAGCCAACAAACATTCAGCAGTCAGCTTAGGCCTCTTATTCTTCCTGGCGAGGAGCTCTTCAAACAATAGAACTGTGATACCGCACAACACTTGATATTTAGTTGAAGGGTCAATTGTCTGAAGCGCCAGTTCTTTAAGAAGACCAGTAACAGAACTGCTAAGTTCTGCACTCGAGACCTCCCTTATGGATACACGTCAGCACACTGTGTGGTGAAATAGAACTAAAACGAAAGGAATAAATGCGTACCTCTGTTCGAGGATGCTAGGGACGCTAACGCCTTCAAAGTGGTTTGGTACACATATAAGAGAGTTCAATATGGTCATAGCAGCCCTTTGCAAATCTGGTGGAGGCGATGTGCGTTGCTTGAATATGTTGGAGACTTCTTTCAAAAAGTCCGGTATGAGCACATAACAACCTGGTAGCGAGTACGAAAATAGCATTTTAGCAGAGCATACAATAGCATCTCTGATAAGTTGGCTATCGTGACACAATCCTGATTGTATTGCACGATAAAAGTGAGATAACAGGTCAAACGATAACGGCTTTTCGTGTTGTCCAATAAAAAGCTAAAATAATTAATATTGACCCAATCAGCAAGCATTAAAACAAACATTCTACGGACAAAAAGAAAACTAAAAACAAAAGGAATTTATGGTGTACCTTGCACAAGGCCTTGTATGCTATTACACATCCAGGAATCTTTTTATCTGGTGCATTTGTTGCTTCTAGGAGCCAAGGTAAGAAAATATCTAACAGAGGCATTCGTCTAGGGCCTTCTGATAGTGTGAGTCTCGCTTCTCCTTCGAGCAATATGTCTATAGCTTCCGAAATGCAAGTCATGGCGAGTTGATAGTTGCTCGCATCTACGCAAGTATAGTCAGTATTGACAATGTTGTTAACCTCAATAACGAGGTTGCTACCTCATGTCGAGAACGTACCTTCTATGTCGTTGAGATTGCCGAGGATATTGAGTACAGTGAACCACATATCACGAATGTTTTGTTCGTTCCAAGTTACACCCAAAAGCTTCTTTTCTGGGCGATCTAATCCAGCAGCTTTGTCAGCTGCGCTCACATATATCAAATCTGTCAATAGACGTGTTAACTGAAGAACCTTGGCTTTCCACTGTCGAACAGTGTGCGGCCAATCGGACAGTTTACAGAAACGCTCTAACAACAAGTTATTATTATGTTATTCGAATAAAATGTTTGCAATGAATGAACGCAGGCAAATAGTGTACCATGGAAGTTACGCCAGTTATCTTCACTAGTCCATGGCGATCGGATCCACACGAGGAGCAAGTGACCAATGATATTATCTGCAATGCTAGCAAACTCCGAATTCTTTTGTGGGTTCTTATTGAGGAAGCGAACGCATCCGTTTAATATCGTGTACTGAAGGACTTCCCATGTTTCCCTGTCCATTTGATCGCCGTAACTCAAGGAGAACATATTGTACAAGCTCAAAATGTCCAAAAGAACATCCTTGTGCTCTCCTCTGCGTTCAATATCGGCATCAAGCAAGAATACGTTTGAGATATTCTGAATAAATGACTACGATCTATAAGTTAGATATATGCGCCTTAAATAAATTCACATGTGCTTAGACATACCTGCCAGTGTTGTTGTAAGCGCTCAGGCCTAATCACATCTGAACGTCGACTTGTCTGATGAGGAGATGATTAGATAAGATGATTCCAATTGAATAAAAAAAATGCCAAAATGAATAAATTTTAGAAACACTTACGACAAGCCAGTATTTGTAGAGATCAAGGGACTTCCGCATTGTGCTCGCGTATTTGACAGGAAGGAAGCAACATTGACGCGATACTTCCAATACAAATGGTGAGTTTGTGTCATCCCAGAGCAGCTGTGGATGGGAGAATTAGTGCCATTTGTGTATGTTACACAACACAAGCTTTGAACGTTACCTGAGTGATGGACACTTTGTTTTTCCATTTATCAGCAAACATATCGATGATTGCTCTTTGTACTTCTAACGGACAGAACGCTTGGAATCCTTTACTATCATTTGGTGGTTCGAGTACCCCAAGTTGCTTGAATATACCAGGGTAAAACGCTGAAAAATAGGTTTTCTTCAACTAAATCAAGAAAAAAACTCAGTTAGGTATGGAATCTCCTACAACTCGTAACCGTATTTTCGTACCAAGTTAAACCAGAATTTAAACGTGTTTGGGTCTTTACGTGTGAGATAGTCCAACATGAACTTCAACATGCTGATAGACTCTTCTACAGTGCTGCCGTCTGCAGACATGTGTTCGCTCGGTACAATAACCAGTGTAGGCTCAACTAACATGGCCATTAATAATTAAACCCTAGATCACAAATACTATTTGGTTCCCAACCAATTGACGTCACGCAAGGTTGAAAAGAATGAAAACAAAAAGTATGGAAAGCGTGCAAAACACTTTTTTTTGGTCGCATAGAATTCCACGTGCCTTTGTGGGGTCTACTTGGTAATACAACTGTCAACCCAGTGATAGCACGGACCTAAGCACTTGGTGTTAAAATTGGGTTTACAAACAAAATTGTGCGACAACTTGGTCAAGCGACCACCTACCTCTGGTACAAAAGCGTATAAATCTATACTTGAAGCAAACAACTTACACATTTCATCCAAACCCTAATCAAACGCTTAGCCAGCCAATAATAGCATTAACAAATATGTTTTCAAAAAAATTTGTGTCATATTTGTTGTAAAGAAAAAAAAACACAAAAAATGATTTTTGAGCAAGCTGAGGTACCTCTTTTGAATCTGTGGATTGTAAAAGCGCTTCTATAAAGAGAAACAAGCATTCTAGTACAACAACACGCAAACTGGCCTACCACGTAGTGTGAGAAAATAAATTAACATGCTAAAAGCTGCTAGTATTACCTTGTTCTGTATCGCCATGACTTTTTGTACAAATGTACCTAAATAGAATGCGTTAATAACCATCATTAGAAACCAAAAACAAAGCCGAAAATGTCGGTGACTGAATGCGCTGAATTTGACAGTGAAACGTTGCAGTTTGCTGTTAGAAAGCGATTTCGCTGGTAATAATATCTGCGTACTGATCTCTTTGAATTTCCACCTGTTTTTAATTTTGTCTTTCAAATGTTGTAACGTTTGCTTCAAAACTTCTAGACAAGCCAATACCTCTTGTTCATGACTCTTTTTAGTTTTATCTAAAAAACTATCGTTAACAACCAATGACCATAAGTTGCACAATACACGCCAATGGGTAAAGAATCACGCGAAAATGAGCCTAAAAAAAGGGATTGCCGTACCTTTTGATATTTCAAGCAAGTAATAAAAGGACATGAGCGTTGAATGCACAGCCTCTGCATGTTGCTGAAAGAACTCATGGATTTGATCCTCCTCCTCTTTGTCTACCTCTTCGTTAGATGTGCACGCGGGGCGTTAAATACCACTAATCTGGAAGTAAATGTACCTATAACCCTAAAGAGCGCCTTCCATCTCTTCGTTAAGTTCTTCTCGTCCAAGAACTTGCGAACGCGTTTTTTTTGTCTGTCCTTATCTTTCGAATGGACGGTAGTAAGCGCCTTCAATCGCTTACTCATTGTACATTGTCAGTTTGTTTTTTGGCAGTTATTCGACCAAGCTTTGACCAATTTACTTGCAAGTACAAAACGCTTTTTTTTTTCTTTTTGGACAAGCCATCTACCCGAAAACAGTGAAACCGAGAATCAGATGGCGTATCGCATCCGTGGTGTGAAATTTTTGCCTTGCGTACGTAATCAAGCTCGTTTTACCTCTAACATGTACAGTTGGGTATATTGGCAGCTATCAACTTAATTTATGGCATGTGGGTGTATTACTTTACACCAATTGTCATAAACGCTTGGCCTTGGCAAGTATACTATTCTCAGGCAGCGTTGCTGACCGCGTTCTGGTTTGGCGTGAATTGGGCGTACTATGCAACGTATGTCTTTTTTTTTATTTACCCAAACTAACAGCCACGTGCAGATATATGACCGATCCTGGTCGCGTACCGGCATCACTGGTACGATACATACGTTGCAGACGTAAATTGCCTTTTTTGCCGTTTTGTTATTCTTTGTACTCACTTTACGTACGAATAGATTGAATCTGGGCGAATGACGTACTAAACATAGAGTTTAAAGACATTGTGCATTAATTTTTTTTTTGTGGCGCTGATGGGAAGACAAACATTTGCACCAAATGCACAACACCCAAACCACCGCGTAGTCATCACTGTCGAAGGTGTGGCAGGTACAAAATATTTCACTATTTAGTCACGCTCGCATCAGGCCGCTAACAATATCGTCATTTAGATGTGTACTACGCATGGACCATCATTGTACGTTACAACGCAGCACAATCTTATTTTTTGCCAATATTAGCTAATAAGTCAGTTTTTTTCACTCTTTTTTTTGCAGGTCCTTTCACAAACTGTTGTATTGGATTCTACAACTACAAGTATTACCTCCTCATATTACTGCATGGCACAACTGCCATTGTGGTTTATGGTGCATCGACAATGCTCCATAGTTGGGGTTGGATTCTATGGTCAGAGGTACCCATTCAGTGACCTCTTTAAAACAAAACTAAATTCGATCTTTATAGTATCCACGAGATTATGTGTTGATGGCATTGTGGATACTTAACTTTGTTCTTGTACGCTGATGTATATATTATTTATGTGGTGTCTCATGTGCTCTATAGGGGTGCAATACATCCGGGTTGGGGCTGTTTCATATGATGATGATACTCCAAAATACGACAACAATAGAGTGGCAACAACTCGTTAGAGGCGAAGGCCCACCTCAAAAGGGGCGCTATATCTACGATCTGGGACCGATAGAGAATTGGAGACAGATAGTAGGACCGAATCCTCTGTATGTAAATTCGACAATTTGCGATTGAAAATATTTTCATTCAAAAAAACAATTTTTCTACAATGTTTTATTTACAAGTTAACACTCACTGTAGGCTCTGGATTTTCCCAATAGGTACGCCCTGAGGACCTAGTAATTTTAACAACGTTTAATTTTTACCCAATTTCAATTTTTTTGTTTTTAAAGCTGTCATTGTTCAGTCCGGACATCACCCTCACCCACCACATTAAAACCGACCTAGGTAAACCGCTAGGTGATGGTCTTTCATTTCCCACATACCAAGCTCCTCAAGAAGACGAAAAAGATACATGAGTGTTGCGCATGAGTCTATTTTTTGGCTTGGTCTTTATGCGCCATTTTTTCCATAAGGACGCCTTGGCCATTCTCCAAATCTGGTTTTAAATTCTTTAACGCCTTACCAAAGTCCAATGGTTTTCCTTGCAATTTGTAAATAAATAAAAAGTAGGCTTGCATAGAAAATCAAAAAAAAAGGGACTAAAATCACGTGTGTTTGTAGAATTCTTGGTTTAAAGTATTACCTGTCTTTAGTGAAAACAGATAGTATCTATCTCCTGCTGTGTTGGGGCTTGTAAGTAAGCCTTTATCGCATATATCATCTATAATCTTCCCAACAACCCAGTCTTGATGAAAGAACATGTGTTTTGGCTTCACCTTGCTATCCATCGGATACAACACCTCCAAATAAAATCTAGCATTCTGTGGTACAGATGATTTGCCCTTAAAGTGGTACCACGATCAGCGAGGAACAAACTCATCAAAACAGCAAAGAAAACCGGAAAAAAACAAACAAAGTTGAAATGGAATCGGTACCTTAGCCCTTTGTTTGAGTTGCATAATGCTTACACGTGTAGCGTGTTGAGACTTATATTTTTTTGAAAACAAACTAAAGTTAAATCTTGCTCGGGGCTTTGCAGCAGCTGTGCGCTGCTGCTTCGGTTTTGGTTTGTTTGGATCAGCCACAGTACACATATGAGATTCTGGAAAGCGGTGACTCAGAGGAAAGTTAGAGGTAGACGATGTGTTACATTAGAAAGTGCTTACCTCACACAAAAATTTTTGTGACACCTCTCGCATGCGATAGGTTGGACGGATGTTTTTTTACATCGTCTGAAAGTGCACGCATACACTTTGTTTGTTGATACTACCTATACCACGTACGTTAATGTTGTAACTAGTAGAACGCTGTGCGCCGTACTTTTGGGCATCCTTGATCAATGTGACGTGACATCTGCGGGATTAGTGTTAGTGTTCTTGCTTTTGGCTCTTGTAGCGCGTACTATAGCGTTTATATCTTCTCCGGGTTTTACCGACACAATTTGGTTGCACAAAGGACATGACGGAGAGATACTCTATGTTGGCGTTACTTTGGTAAAGTTTAAACTGACAATAATAACGTACGCCCGTATTAGCTGCGCAACCATGTGCCTCTGGTCTGTAGTGTTCTTTGCAGTATTGTTTATTACATTTAGAGCAAGTAAACGGCAAAAAATCTTATGGCGTTAATATGTTATCCACACGCTAAGCGAGTACCTAATTGCCTGCACGAGGATACAGCGCATTGTTTGCCGACATCTGGGAGCTATAAACTGTATCTTAGAAGATTTGGCTTATGAAGGGTATAATTTGGTTCATTTTGAGTATTGCCGCACCTCCATCACCAATTGTATACAACAGAAATTTGATTGACAGCTTAACTACGATAAAACCTTGAATAATCACAGCAATTGTTATGTGCGGTGGTAGCGTAAATACAAGTATTAGGTCCTGTATGATAGTTGTCGATTCAAAAAAGCGAAATTCCAGAACTCGCAATGTACTCGAAAATAGAACGAAAGGCTTCCTACAACGAGCTACCCAAGTACTCGAACAGGTGTTGATGAATACGCGGCACTGGCTTCATCATGACTTGTTTGTGATTGGCGTATCATGAAAATGCACGTTTGTTACAATAGAGTCGCCACGTATGGTGTCGTATTGAGCGGAAGTAAAACCATCGACTATTTTGCTCATTTTTTTCCGTCAATATAGCAACTACCAACATAACATGTTTTCCAGGTAAGGTGACTTCATTTTTATGGTCACCGCGTACGAAATTGCAGGAGGAAATTCACCTGCTGAATAATTATCCTTTTTAGGCCCATCACTGACAATAAACGCCACAACAGCATAGCTATAGATAGATAATGAGTGTGGCTAGTTGTAGCCTTTTCGATTTTGAGTTGTTAAACTCATCAATTTTGTCGGCTTTAAAACAAGTACAGAGAAGGGCAAGTGCCAAAACAACTCAAAACATAAGCATTAATTCACTACTAGCAGTACTGTATAAATTTCTGATGAAAATCAAAATCAAAAATCATTTCCGCGATTAGCGCACTGTGTCTGAGTTAATTTGCGTTGTATTGAGCAATGGCTGGTGTCGCGAATGAATTCTCGCGAGTGTAATGGTACACAAACAATAAGTGACTATGCGCTAGTTGCAAATCCTCATTTTCATCGGTGTACACTGTAGTTGTAATCAATTGCAACAAGGCAATTAGACGGATAATTGTGTAAGGACCAAAGTCGCATTTGGTTGGTGGAAATTGAGTTAAAGTTAATAAAAAGTAGTCCAAATAAGGATAAGCAAACGCAAGTAGAAGCAAAACCAGAGGTACACTATGAAATACCTCGCTTTGGCTGCACTCTTCGTTGTATGTGCACTTGCTGTATCTCCAGACAGTTTCCAAGCCATTGTTTCAATTGCAAACGATCCCGACCAATCAGTACGCACTCACACCTTTACTATACATACATATCATCACTGCTGGGTCCACAGTTCGGTGTTTCGTAGTTTTGAAGATTTATGGGGCAAAGTGGGTTGATGTTCGCCGTTGAATTCCTTCCGCCACGCCCATTTTCGTTTGTTTTGTTTTTTTTTTTACCCAAGTAACTGTTTTTCCGACCTATACCATCATCTTCCTGATTGAAATCTTACTTCCCTCTAAGGGCGTTTACGAAGCACACTACGTATTCGACGGACCAAACGAGCAAACAGCTCTACAATACATTAACCCAACTGCATCACTCCCATACCTTAGAGAAACACATATTTACTCACAGGTGCGCAGTTTTAGTACACATTCTAGCGAAAAAGGAGAAACAAAAGAAACGAAAAACTGAAAAAATATTTTAGAAGCGCCTTTACCGTCAGTGTCCAGAAACTTGTGAAACTTTCGATGAACGCGAAGAACCACTCCCACTCATCACAACAGTTGGTGCAACTCCAAGCGATGGCGTTGAAACTTTCAGATACATTTTCGAGGATGGTGGCGAGAGATCGTATAGTTGCAAGAAATACACCCACGAATCAACACTTTCAGGCCAGAAACAAGTAAAATTCTTGTGGGTCACTAATGATGGACTTGACGATCCTTGCAGGTACTGTTTTGTAAATGCTTCTCTTTTTACGCTATTTGTGATCCATGCTTAATTATGTAGGGTTGAATGGGGTAATGGAGCCGTATGGACCTTTAAAAACCCTCTCGCACAAGTCGGTGGAACTTTTGCTACTCTCCCTGCTGGAAACGGTGGTGGTGATGACGAAGTATTTGCTGCTACCAATTTCCCAGAAGAGTGTTTCAAAGGATGTTCTGGTGCTCTAGAACTCATTTTCGGTACGTCAAAAACTCATACCAAGGTGGTTTTTTTTTCAATTTTTACCTTATTCTATTGTAGTTCTTGATTCATCGAGTTCAATCAACCCAGAAGGTTGGAATCTTATTGTTACATGGGTCCGTAACGCTATTGCCCAGTTTACAATTT
Source organism: Trichosphaerium sp. ATCC 40318 (assembly GCA_038496445.1). Lineage (NCBI taxonomy): Eukaryota > Discosea > Flabellinia > Trichosidae > Trichosphaerium > Trichosphaerium sp. ATCC 40318. Next base: position 23,605 of record JALMLS010000166.1, read on the forward strand.
CACCAACAGAAACGCGTATTGGCATCGTCTCGTACAATACGCTACCAACAGACCATACCAGCGGGAGATTGTTAAGCACACCAACGTCTGTTCAAGCCGCACTATCTGTTTTGGAGGATGTAGAAGTAACAGGTAAGAACTCGACGAGACAAAATAAGAAATGTTCATGATTTTTTTGTAGGTTTCACTTGTATTGGATGTGGTCTCAATGTTGCTGGTGGTATGATTTTCGACTCTGCACAACGTGAAATTGACTGCGGAAAAAACGCCAACATGAGCCCAACTGAACTTGCTCTACCGTGTACAGCTCCAATTAGTGGCGTCATCAAAGCTCGCGAAGACGTACCTATTGTTGTTGTAACATTGACTGACGGCGCTGTAAATCGTCCTGATATAACACAAGGAGAACTGGTAAATGGTGAACCTCTCTTTAATAATGCTACATACTACAACATGAATCCTACAACTTACATGAAGTACCAAATGAGTACGGGTCACCTGTTTTTTGTCAACACATGTTTTTTTATATTTAGTCTGCCAATTTCTCACCGTCTTTTTAGGTCACTTGACTGCAGCTGGGGCTATTGGTATCTCCGTGGGTGTCACTGGAACTGATCCGGACGGAAACCCTAGATCAAACCCAGACGATTTGTTGGTCCTCGCTCAAGGTGACAGTTCTCGCAGTATCTCCATTGAAGAACTTGATCGTTTGGAGGGTATCACACAAAAACTTATTAGCCTCGCTTGCTCTACAACCAAAAAGTGCAACGGAGCGTGCACTTCGTTCTGTGGATGTGAGAACAAGTGTGAATGCCCTGTTGACTGTGGCGATCAAAATCCTTGCACGGAAGACATATGCCCTAACGCTAATGTTGGCTGTGTAAACAATAACCCACATAAAAAAGGCCCGAACGGTTTGGAACAATGTGATGATTCAAACAAGTGTACCGCCGACGAGTGTGTAAAAGATATAGACAATCCGAGAAATGATCCAATCAAGGATGCTGATGGCAATTTCAATCCTTTTGCCCCTGAATGCAAGCGCACACCTTCACAGGAAGCCATAGATTGCGAAGACAATGATCAATGTACAGCGAATCGGTGCGACCCTTTGGTAGGTTGCCAAGTTGTCAATCAAACCAATTTATGCACTGCTCCAAATACGTGCAGTAGCCCTGGTTGTCAAGCATCAGGCAACGATACAGCAACCAACAACGGTGTTCCTGGATGTTTCTACAAAATCATACCTGGTGCTGATTGTACCGCTTGTCAGATACTTGTGGCAGGAGAAGAACCAATACCAGTCAATTGCGATCTGAATAGCACTGTAAACATTTGTCTTGGTCGTGATCAAGTTGGTGTTGCCAATGATACCGATGGTAACCGTGGTGCCTGTGAAGACAAGTGCAACACTTACACTTGTCAACCTGTTCTCGATACCGTTGGTGATGCCACTTGTGTCCCTACTGCTAGAAGGGACTGTGACGACTCCAATATGTGCACTTTAGCTGAGTGCGTTTCTGCCACCGGTACGTTGATTTGTTGTATTCCTCCTCAAATTGCTCATTCTTATTTCTTTGTTTAGGCGAGTGTGCTTATGAAGATATAAGCAAGAATGTCAGCCAAACTTGCGGCAACGTCACAAACATGTGCCAAGACCGATGGTGCGACAGTGAACTTGGTTGTCAATTTGAAGAGATCAACGCTACTGCTGTTTGTGATGATGGTGATCCATGTACCATTGACACATGTTTCCCAAGTGCTGCTTCTGTCGATGAACGTTGTGTTTACATCAATGTCACCGAGGCTGTCTGTGCGCCGGCCCTTAATGGATCTTTCTGCAAAATTCCAGTTTGCAAGGGAGGAGAGTGTGACTTTACTGAGCGCGAATGTCCTGCTATACCAGGTAGGTGCGGTGTTGAAATCTGTAATGAAACAACTGCGCAGTGCGACGTCATTGATTTTGCCTGTAACCTCTTTAATGCCCCAAGTGCTGTAACTGAACAGGGTGTACTTACTGCTGGTGTACGTATTTTTTTTTTGTGACTGCCAAGATTGTTGGTATTTTTTTTTTCTCAGCATGTAGTTCTAAATATTGTCCTGTAGGCCGTTGCTGCGCTCATTATCGCCCTCATTGTCGTCGCTGCTGCTGTTACTGTTGGAGGCGCATACGGTGTATCCGTTTATGCCAATGATGGTACTGCTATTGCCGCTGGTAACACAAGTCCAGTTTACACCCCTGATGGCAATTCTGGTTCCAACGTCCTATACAATGGTTAAAAGGGATCCCGAATTCATTCTACACGTTTTAGTTATTAAAAAAAAACAATCTTTACACTGTAAATTAAACACAGTTCTTGTTCTTCTCGTCTTGTTGTTTTTTTTTTGGTTGCTTAAATCAAAATTGTTTAAGCTCGTCCTACTCACTTTGACTTGTAACAATCAAGAAGCCCCTTGAAGTTGTAGGCTATGGTGCGTTCTGAATATACATTTAACAACGAATACAAGTGCAATACCTGCATCTTTGTAGCAGTGCTGTAACAACTGTTTTAAAATCATTCGTAGAGTCTGAACTTGACGTCACTCCCTGTAGAAGTACTTTGTTCGATTTATTCAGTTCTAGACGATGTAAGTAGATACAAGATTGCTCAGACATCCTGGTTTAGCGCTAATATTATACGACTTGAATTGGGACTCTGCGATATAGTTGTACAATCTGACGAACACGCAATGCAGCTTTCGAAGTATCGCGCCTTTATAAAGAAATCTTGTCTAAGAATAGACGCTGATAATGTCTCTAACCAAGGTATTAAAGCACTAGCTGGCGCTCATATTGTTGATTTGTTGGATTGCTATGATATCACTGATGAAGGAGTCAAAGCATTAGCAGGCATACACTCAATAAACCTTTGTGGGTGCGATAATGTGTCATCAGATGCGATTGCAACGCTTTCTGGTGTTCACACTGTTTCTCTTTGTAACTTGACTACAGTCAATGATAACGCTGTAAAAGCACTAGCTGGAGCACATATAATGATCCTAGACGGGTGTGTTAACATTACAGATGAAGGTGTCAAACACCTGAAAGGCGTTCATACTATTGGTTTGTGCGATATCTACAACGTAACAGACGTTGGTGCAACAGCTCTTGCTGGAGCTCATACTATAGATCTTACTAGGACGTCAGTTTCAGACGTAGGCGTTTGTGCATTGGCTGGAGCACATACACTTATTTTGGAAGGTTTAAAGCACGTGACGGATGTAGGCATAAAAGCGGTTGCTGGAGTGCATACACTTAATGTGAAAGGATGCCCACGTGTTACTGATGCGAGTATGAATAGTATAGTTGGTGTGCGTGTCATTAATGTAACAGGAAGTGGTGTTACAGAAGAAGGATTGAAAGTATTACAAGGACATGGCTATGAAGTAGATATTGAACAAGACTAAGGATTAGAGTTTTATTTTTTCTTTTTGAGTTCATAATGTACCGGTATTATGCAATGGTATAAATGTTTGTTTATTTTATTTACAAGTGTAGAGGTTGTGTAAGGAGAAAAGTGAGCGTGTTTGAAAAAAGACTTTTGTCACGTGGAGATTTAACATATAATATAAATTACATTTCTTCCAATAGTGGTTTTGCTCCTTCCTCGACTTTGATACCAGTTCCTGGCCTTGAAAGATTAGTTAGTACGTGCGAGTTAATATTTTTAAAGTATGGGTACTTGAAGTGCTCTATAGATGCGCCTATACTGGCCTTGTCTCCCTTCCACCAATACGGTATTCGGACCACTGTGAACTCATTTTCTTCCAACTTTTCTATCTTTGCTTTGTCTCTAGACTTTTGTGACTGTGTTGGTCCAAACGCCCTAACTTCTGTATAGTGATGCTGACCTAAAACATTACAAGTTATTAATAAAAAATCAAACAGTTCATGGAGCTGAAAACGTAAAATTTCTGTCAAAGAAATTCCCTTTATTTTCTTACCTTGGAATTCGAGTATCAACTTGAAATCTGGTACATAGACGTCTACAATCATAGCTGTCATCATACCCACCTGTTGCTGAAGATTATACTCTTCATATACTTTCCTTTTGGGATAGTATTCGGCCGTGAAGATGTACATCATACTACATAAGAGGTAAGCATTTGTTTTTTATAATTTCCAAGAAATAAAGAAAACCAAAAAGTTTTCATCGTACCGCTGCACAGACCGCTTGTTCCCACTATGCAACTGTGCTGTAGACCAACTAAAGTTAGGGTATAGTATTTGTAGACTACCATCAAAATACTTGGGTGTACTAAGTTGTAAACCACCAAGATCTCCAATTTGCCTGAAATTACAAAAAATGAGTGGTTTTCGTACTTCCTTTTTAACCAACTATGGTTTTGTCGAATATATAAATGTACCCGTGAGATATACGATACCATTCTTCTGGTCTATACACTCGATACTTAATCTCACAAACTAGAAAATACGTCAGCCAGACAAAGAACCAAAAACAACAAATCCAAAATTCTGTACTTCGTAAAAATTTTACAATTGCCGACTTTGAGTTCCAAGTCCCCTTTGGTGACTTCCTTCAAGATGTGTAAGCAATAGACTCAAGTTATTTTTATGTTATCAATAAGAAAAAGTGTACATACTTGAATTTCCAGTCAATCCAGTCAAAGTGCGGGTACAAAGCTTTTAAAGCTTTTGATAAAAACTGGTCATATCTGAAAGAAGAATAACTACTTAACATACAATCCATTTTTTCTTATATGAGCAATGCCTTACCTGTTCATAAAGGATCTTCCTCCTTGTAATTCATGAATTTTTGTTTGTGGAATATAGTACCAGTCCTCTAGGATCTTTGCTCCGACTATTGGAGCAACATAAAAGTCCAGGTAATTCAACCTATTTTTTTTGTCATGCCAATATCCTTGTGGTGCTTGTCTATCAATAATTAAGTTGATAGTATATATTTTGGAAGCATTAGAGTATATACTATAGCATAGATGCTATTTGGGTACAATAAAACATAAGGACAATCCAAAAAAAGTGTTGCTTGGTTTTTTCATTGAAAAAGGAAAAAATAGGCTTTAGTGTACACAAATTTCCATCCAAACCACTCAAAGTCACTGAATGTATATCTAAGTCCTGCTAGAAGAGAAGTATTGAACTGACTATAACGTTGTAAGTAAAAAATATGAAGAAAAAAAAGAAAAGAATGAGAAATGATTAATTTCGTTTTGATGTATTGGCAACGACCCGTACAACTTGAGTATAGCGTGCTGCCCAGTCTCAACCATTTTTTGTTGTGTGACTTCATACCAATCATCCAATGTCTTGACGTTCAATAATTCACCCACGTTCTGAAAGTATCTAGAAGTTAAAAGTGAAAAACCATTCAATTTTTTTCAGTTCTTTTTTTTGCAGGAAAATCTTTTTTTGGAATTGACTGTACTCACTTATGGATATTATGCTTACTGCGCCAGTAATTCCTGGGTGCTTGTCTAAAATATATAGTTAAATGATAAAGAACACAAGGTCATCATTTATCAAAACAGAACCAAGTTTTCGGGCAGTCAATAAAAAAAAATCCAAATGACAAAAAAGATCTTACACAAATATGTAATTATCCCAGTTATGCTCAGGGTACAATGAAATCATCATATCATGCATTGAATTGTTATATGCACTATAAATTACAGCGTTAGGATTGTTTTTGCCGTTTTAGGCGGTTTTCAACCAAGTTTGGTTTGACATTGGTAATAATACGTCATAATATGTTTATACGCACACAACCACTTGTGACGCGCCAGCGTTAGCTAATTGAGCAAAAGTTAACACATGCCAATCCTGTACCAGCTTAACGTTGAGCCTTGGTGCGACTACGTTGTCCATAAGATTCCGTTGTTTGCTTCTACTGTACGGGTATGATCCTACACGGTTAAGTGTTTTGTAAATCACGTATTTAAACCTGACAATAGCCGCATAGCGCGGGAGCTCATGTTTGACATGTTTTAACGGGAATAAGTATAAGTGGTTTTAAATGAGTCCTTTTGTTGTATTATTACTATTCGTAGCGTGTCGCTACGTAATTGTTGCCATTGTTGTGACTTGTGCTAATTCTAGACAGTCAACTTCATTCATTTTTCTTTGACACCTTTCACACCATGCGCCAACGTCGCGGTAAGGATGCTACGCAGGCAAGTGACACGAAAAAAGAAAAGGAAGACAAAAAGCCTAAGCAAGGCTCTGTAACACTGTACGTATCACTTAAAAACGTTTTTGAACGATTTAAAGCTATTCAGCATCAATTTATTTCACACTTCAAGCTCATGAAATGACTTTTTTAACGTTGGCATACGCATAGACATATTGATCAGGCATTAAATGTCAAGTTTTATTACAAATTATTTTGTACTAATGCTACTCAAGCACTGCCATCATTATTGTCGGTTTTCTTTCCGTTTTGTCATTCCTTGCAGCTGCCATAGTCATTTTATACCCTTACTTCAACGAACCTCCACCTCCACCTACACCAAACGAGCATGGCGTAGATACGACTACTATTTTCAAAAAATCATGGGAATTTGCTTCGGAGGTACGCATAGAAACATAAAAAATGACCTTGAACCTATCCGTAATTTTTCGGTTTTTTTTCTTCTTGTAGACTGTTGTAGACTTCCTTTTGTTTAGTTCGCTGAAGCTGGCAAGCCAGTCTATGTTATTGACTCTATTGTTACTGAATGGAAAGCACTGAAATGGACAAAAGAATATCTAGTCAAGAAGGTAAGAAGACATAGTAGTACATGGACATAACTTGCCGTATAGGCACCGAAGATAAAAAACGTGAGCAAAAGTTCCAATCCAACTTTTTTCTATTTTCGTAAAGAAGAACCCTTTGCAGCACTTGAAGATGTCAAAACTGCATCAGCAAGCGTACCTGAACGTATAGGTAAGCATAATAAGCAAATATACAAATACTCCTCTTACACGTGTTTGACTGATTGAGCTCAATTTTTTTTTATCGCAGATATGGACATGGCGGATCTTATTTCAAAGATTGAGAATCCCAAAGACAAGAAAACGTTTTATTATTATTCTGAATCTCTAGAAACAGTATCTAAGGATCTATTAAAAGATATAACACCAATAGAGCACTTACTAGTGCGAGATGAGAACGTACGTTCTTCGAAAAAAAAAATCAATTAAAATCTTCCAGCTGAAAAAAAAGTTTTAGCGTCGACTTCCAAATAGTGTTAAGCTACAACTATGGATGGGTTCAAAAGGTACTTGTTGACTTGAGATGTAGTTATATTTAATGAATTCATGTCAGGGACTATAACGCACATGCACTATGATTGGTCACATAATTTCAAGGTTGTTCTAAAGGGTAAGAAGCGGTTTGTTATGTATCCGCCAAAGGAATGGAAGAATCTTTATTTGTATCCGTTTTTACATCCAAACAAAACAAAAAGTCAAGTTGAAGTCACAAACCCGGACATGGCTAGGTTTCCTAATTTCAAAAAGTCTTTTCACTATGAGGTACGTACTAACAATGTAAATGGGTTAAAAGCTTATTGTACTTCAAACCTAGGCTGTGGTGTCTGCAGGTGAAATTCTCGTACGTTCTTATTTTTTTCTTAAACAAACAAAGAAGTCAAGCTCACGACTTTACACTAGTATATTCCACCTTTATGGTTCCATCAAGTTACTGCACTGTAAGTATTAATAATGGTACAAAGATAAAGTAAACTTACGTAAGATAGGGAACCATCAATAAGCGTATCAGTGTGGACAGGTGCGCTTAACCTAAATACAGCGCATTACTTAACTGCTTTTTTCCTCAGAGAGTCAGCATCATACTAACTGGGATGCCCTTGGTACTTTTAATAAAATACATAGTTAGTACTAAATTAAATAATAGTGAAGCTTGGACTTCCTTTTAATAGCGATTGGGATGGTAAAACGAAGATAACTGCTAGTGTTGTTTTTTTGCAAATGATTTTGGACAAAATTGTTCCTGACACCTCCTCCTTTATTCGTGAGTTATACAATATTCGATACCTCAATTTTATAAAGAAGGTACCAAGTGTTATGGATAAAACATGGAAGCTTTGTCCGTCCCTAAGCGAGGTACAAGGATTTGAGTCAAGGTCTATTTTTGATGCTGAAATCGATGAACATTTTGTCGCTTTGATAGAAGGTATACCAATGCCAAATCGTCAAATTTGGCTAGGAAATTATGTAGAGTTAGTAGCAAACTTGGTTGTTGATATAACACAAGTAGCTGCATACATGAACTGTCTCAAGAGAGTATTGTAAAAAAAAGAAAAAAAAAAAAGCAAATTCAAATAAACACGTGTCGTTTTTTAAAACAACAAGATACCTATTTGCTATTTATTTAGCCTCTTACATTAACCCAGTTGATATTGCAAGTTTGTCCGTTACTACTCCGTACATTGCAAAAGTAGGTCTGGCACGTGCAACATGGATTAGTTCTTGAACCCAGTCCAAAATATTTGTTGTGCTGGAAAAAACAGCAAACGCATTTGCATTCACATTCAGAGTGAGGTGAACCTCACGCAACAGTTGTAAACTGACATCCCTGTAGTAGCCACTGACTGAAATATTCTTTCAAAAATCGTTTTGTAAATTGGAAGAGTCTACAACATCCCCCTGATTGTACGTATAAGCTCTTTGCTACCATTACCACCTAACCAAAGCATTTTTCAATAACAATACCTTGTCTACCTATAGGGAATACTAAACAAATACATAAACAAGTGCAATGTAAATTTTATTGCACTGTCCGCAGTAGCATTTATTTTATGCTGAAATGTGCAACCACATGTTTGGTATTTTGTCCTTTTCAATATTTATGACTGTTACACCTGCCAATTGTTTTATCCCATCATTCGTTAATGTACAACTACCCAAGTCAATATGATGCACACCTGCCAAACATGATAGAGCATTATCTCTTAGTTGTGTACAACCATACATCTCTATACAGGGTATACCAGCCAGAAGTTTCATCACGTGCCTTGAAGATTATTTTTGCAATTGTTTCGTTGTGTTAGAAAATACTCAACTCCTTCATCTTGAATTTGTTAATTGCTGAACGATTGATTTTATTGTAAGTTACACCTCTTTCCTTTTACTTTTTTCACTTCTGCGTTTATTGCAAGACGAATAGCTTCATCAAAAGCTTTTTTGAAACCTTTACAAGTGAGCGCTGACATTTCAAGATATTTTGCAACTTCCGACTTTTGGGCTAAACCAAGACCTTCATCGTACTGTACTGATGAAGGATCTAAAGAAAAAAAAAATTAATGTCAAATCCAAACAATCAAGTTTTCTTCGTTTTGTATGTCATACCATCCTTTCTTAAATCAACTTTAGTACCAACAAGTAGTATGGGTACGTTTGGTAAGTTTCTTCTGACTTCAGGTATCCAGTTATTGATAGCGTTATGTAACGATTGTCTATTAACAAGGGAGAAACAAACCATGATAATATCCTGGTGTTTATACGCTATTTGTCGAAGTCTATCATAATCTGATCCTCCTGGCATATCTACTATAGCAAGCTGTATTATCTGACAATCCCACATGATATTAGCTGGGTAACATTCCATGACACCTGGTATCTGAAAGAAAAAAAAATCAAAAAGAGGATTATTTAATAGGGTATGGAATTCCCATTCGGATTTAAAATGTGACAGTATAAATCGTACGGTGACTAAATTAACGTCATAAGAGTACGTACATATTCTCCAGGGAAAGCATTGGTTGTATAACTTATAATAGCGCAAGTCTTTCCTAAACTGAATAAAAAAGTTGTTCACCACCAACAGTTTTCTTGACTTTCTCCGTTTTTCTTGACGAAAAAGAGGGTATAAAAAAAAATAAATCACGTGCCTACACCAACATCTCCCACAAGTGCTAGGTTTATTTTACCAGCATGCTAGTTTCGGTTTCCATAGAGAGTACACAACAATATTTTTTTAGCACACGTGACGCACCTGTATGCCTTCTTGCTCCACAATGCCTTTTTCACCAGACCATTTCACCAACGAAACTTTAAACAACCCTTTTTTAAGACGATCAGACGACAATCAAAATGTCAATGGTTTGATACCTTTGTAGTGTTTTTGGTTCTTCATATCCTTGAATCCGATTAGAAACTGTTTTAATACCATCACAGACTCTTACCTCAGGTGATGGAGGCTCCCAGGACCTAGCACCAGGGAATTCAAGTATATGGCGTTCCCATACCGTATTTTTTGTTGTAAGGTTCTCCCAATGCCAAGAGACAAGGCATAGTGAACATAAATCGTACCTAGAATGTTTTTAAAAACGAAAACGGTTTTTTTTTGTTGATTCGCCTAACAGTCATTGATCGTACCACTCTACATTGGAGAAAACCTCAAGCCAGATTATATCAGGAAGTGTTTCCCACGTTAAACCAGACATTGCGTTTTGGAGGTTTTGACAAGTCTTTTCTGTTCAAGACCTCTATACGGTCTCTTTGATTACAGCTCCTTCACGCGCTTTTTCTATCGACATATTATTGTATTAAACAACATCCAGATGAGCTGTATTGGTTCTTTTCACGCGATGTCCACTTGTAGTTTCCTGTACACGTGACAATTATGTAAGTCGTATTCCACATAAAAATCCATACAGTGATTATTGATTGTAGAACTTTAGTTAACTGAAAATCTAATGAATACTCACTATTCTCACAAAAGACTGTTGCTGTATATCGACAATGAGGGACAAAGCATAAAATTTGTTTAATTTTTTTGTTTTTTTTGTACAATTGCAGGCGAGCTTTGGTGTTGCAACAATAACGCCTTTTTTTTTTCTTGTTTTTCTTACTTGTTGGCGTTCTTTTGACACATCTGAATAAATTCTGGGTATCTAAGCAACAACATGAGTGAATAACAACCCACCACGTGAAAAAAAATAAAAAAGAAAAAAAGAAGAAAGCAAAAAACGTACGAGAAAGTCTTTTGTTGTCGATCTTCAACAAAATGACTGAAAAAATATTGATCTGAAGGTTGTCCTTGTGAGAAGATAAGGAGCTGTTGAAAGTAAGGTCTATTCCTTCTAATATCACCAATAATACATCTAACACGCTCTGAAAGTGATGTAGTATCCTTAGAAGGCACAAGAGACAGCTAAAAAGACAAACAAGTCAACAACCTTGAAAACAAAAAAAAAACAAAAAAAAACAAGATTTGTTCTTTAACGCCACTTGGTGACGTCAAAAATGAGAGCCAGTATCTTTGATAGTAGCAATAGATTCACTAAAAGATGAAAAAGTATTGTAGGTGTTTGTTTAAGTACCTTTGAGAGATCGACATTCTGTAGAGAAGAGACACCAAAGAGTGAATTGACAACATCACCCATTGCTTGTCCACCAATCCATACGATGATATTGATACCATTATCTAATAGATAGATACCTGTACGATCTATTCTAGCTGAAGAAAGACCTAATATTGCAGGCATGGTAGTTCGACCAGTGTTAGGATCAACCTGACCCATTTCTGGTGCAAGATTGTGTATTGAGTAAAGACGTGGATACATCATCGCTGTAGCAAGTTCTAAATAGATAATATAAGCAAAATAGCATATTCAACATATAATAGCAGTTTTAGAGGAAGTATTTGGGATGAGGTCCACAAGTGGAACAAAAAGGGGATCATATAAAAAAAGTTTCACTGAAAAAATCCCTTGTTTTTCACGTGCCTATTGAACTGCTCTTGAAGAGGCAGCACACTGCAGCTCTGAAATCTGGTGTAACTCCCATTGACCCAGATCGGAATACAGGTGACTTAATAAGTCCAAGAACGTAAAGAGGAAGAAGTGAAAGAGCTGGAGGTAGCATTTGTGCGCCAACACCGGAATTTCCAAGAAGTGTTTTATATTGCTTCATAATGGCCACACACTTGTTTACAATAGCCTCTCTTGCAACTCTAAGATTACTTTCAAGTGCTTTATCAATAGCTAAAGTAAAAATAAGCGAACAGAAGTCAAAGACAGATCAAGGAAAGCGAAAGTTCATCAACATTTTCGTACCCATTTTACCCATAAGGCTTACTATTGGTATCAAGTTTCCTGACTCAAGAATCTGTCTTGGGCTCTTTGAAGATGGCATACAAACAGTCAATGAACGTATTCTTCTATCACCTTGAGTAGATGTATAAAGTAATGCTGTTTGAATCAAAACATAAGGTTTATCGAAATCTTTAGTAGGAGCCAATTGAACACCGAATCCCTAATAGAAAAATAAATATAACCACGTGGTACTTATAAAAAATAGTTCTTCTAATATCTATAAAAATAAACATACCTTATCTGCATCTGTAACAGGCAATGACAACAAGTCCTTATGCCTTAAAAAGAAATTTCCGAAATATCTGTTAATTTTCACATTCTTTGAAGCACGAACACGCATAACAGCTTCCCAAGCAGTCTGACGTGTTAATGTATGTCTTAACTCTTTACAAAGCTTCTCTAAGTGTCTAGCAGGTAGATACTCTGGGTAATAAGCAATCTGACCGCCAGTAATCGTGCAAAGAGTTCCAATCGTCGGAACATCAAGAGGTTTAGATGAAAAGAAACAACCATCAAATCCTACTTGACATCCAATGCATTCCTCAGCTAGAGCTGTATAAAAATCTCCTTGAGGCTTCATCATATTGATTTCTTTATCTTGACCAAGTAACTTTGGATCATAACGCTTCTTGAGCGCACCAAGGCCACTTATTGGCGTTGAAGATGAAAAAAATGTTATTTTTCCGCCCATGTGTTTAACTACTTGAACAGCAGTTTTAAGCGCAGAGCCTACAACACAACTTGTCAGAATTATTGAAAAAAAAAAGAAAAACAAACTGAAAAAAAAAAAAAGAAAAAGTCAAATTCTCAGTTTGTTCTTACCTAAGCAGGCGTGTACGCCTTGTGTTTGTGCAAACATCTTTGGTAATCGCTCTAATAAAGCCCGTACTTGTGGCATAGATGTTCTGAGATCAGTCAATAGTGTTTCCATTGTACCAGGAACAAACGCTTCTTTTGGGTTTTCAGCAACAACAAACATTTCAGGCAAGCTCGCTCCTTCTTTGAAGCTGTAAAGGTGTACAGCTGCATCGAATGTGATGAACCCAATCTTTGTTCTATCTCCACCTGGTAGATCATCTAATAGACCCTCTATAGCCTTGGCTATACCTTTAAGGAGACCTGCAGCGACTACTGGATAGGAGACATCGATAACAAAGAAATAAACAGATGGCATTGGTGGTCTAACCATGTAGTCTTGAGGGGCTAGGAACTCAACAGCACAGTGTGTTAGTTCAGGACGTGTTGTGACATCTGTTCTGTAACCATTGGCATCAAGACCACAGACATAGGCGTCCTTCACTATCGCGAACATTAATTTTTATCAAAATTTTTCTTTACCTCAAAAAATGGTGTAGAAAAACCGTTTTACGGCGAAAACTGTTTTGAATGGAAGGAATTTCTGTCTCAACAGTGTTTTTGTGAGTTTTTTTTGACATACCTTCGTTTAGGAAAGAGCAAAATGAGCATGTCCAGCGTCTGCCCATCTCTACAAAGCGAACGTATGGATTGATATAGGCCCTACACCTTCTGCAGCGAATGACGCCAATTGCTCCAAAATCTACCATTGGAAGGTTCTAAACGATACGTGTGAATATTGTGAAGAGTATTGAAGCGTTACCTGAGCAGTTCGGGCAAGTGGAGTGACGATACAACCCATAGGCAATGAACACCCTCGCTCCGCTTCTAGAGTAGCTGGAAACATCTTTGCGGTAGTCTGGCAAAGTTCTGGTGGGCAAGGGACAATATGTGACGGGTGCTGACGTTGAGGTTGTGTTTGAAACTGTCCTCCGCCTACCGTAGGTGTATACGCTTGAGGTGCCATTTGGGCATTTGTAGGTGGTACAGCACCAACACCAACAGCAGGAAATGTAGGCGCTGTGGCGGCAATACCTGGCGCAGGGGTAATAGGTTGTGTTGGAGCGCCATAATTTGGTGTAAACGTTGTTGGATTGACTGGGGCTGCCCCAGTGTTTGCTGGGGTTGACATGGATGGATAGACGCGTCTAGACATTTTTTGCGACACGTAGAATGCTACGTTGACAAGCTGAAAGAACTTAACGTAAACTTAAAGCAATTAGCAATTAAGTTAATGTGCCCAAAAAAAACCTTGTTGTTGCAGGTACAACTCTTCAAAACCGGCAACCGGTAACGCCCCAATAAACAAGGAGCACCCTAAATGGACATATAAAAAAATAGGCTTAACAACTGTGGTTGTGCACGTGTTTTTATCCAGAAAAATGATGTCTGTTTGAAATTGTTCTTTTTTTTTTATTTCATTCTAGGACACGACGCCAAGCGCTACGATCTACTTTTTAGTGATTGTATTACGTGCGCTTGGCATCAGGTACTATAGTACAAGATTTACCACAGGTATTAAAGACCTGTGGAAGGCGTCTCGAGACGGTATATTTTTTTTTTTTTGAAAGGTAAAAATGTTCTGTATCGCTTTGTTCAAAAAAAAATCATTCCTACTTGGATTGTGATGAATCAGAATCATAACGACGCCTCTTTCTTGCTCTTCCATCGCTACTAGACGAAGAAGAAGAGCGAGAAGAAGAACGACTCCTAGAACGAGAAGAAGACGAAGAAGAACCAGACCTAGATGACGAAGGTGATCTTGATCGTCGTCTTCTTGGAGGACTTCTTCGTCGACCTCTTCGAGGACTATATGCTGGCCTACAAAAAACGATAAGTACAACTGAAAACAAGCACAAAAAAAAAGCTGTCTAAATTGCGTCACGCACCTTCTTCTGTCGTCTCTACGACGTATAGGCGACCGTCTACCTCTAGGCGGGGATCTAGAGCGATCACCACGAGTATCACGCTTATCTACAGCACTCTTTTCATTCGTTTTTTCAACTTCCTTACGCTCAGGAGAAGCCTCCTTCTTCACCTCCTCCTTTTTCACCTCATCCTTACGATCTCTATTACTCCTGCTTGAACTTCTTGCACGCTTGCTCTCTGAAGGCCTTTCTCTGCTCTTTTCATCACGTCCACGACGATCTCTATTATCACGACCTCTATCTCTATCATCACGCCTTCTATCAGCTGGACGTCTATCTCTGTCGCCGAATCTATCACGGTTATTCCGCTCAGGACTTGGTCTGGATCTCTTAATGCCTCGTCTGTCTGGAGAGCGATCTCTCCTATCCCTATCGCCATTGTATCGTCGCACAGGTGAACGTCTGTCTTCAGAGCGGTTGCGAGCATCTCGTGCCGGTTTATCGTCCGATTCACGCGTAAATCGGTCTCCAGTGTTACCAACAAGGCGTCCTTCTCTCTCAGCCCTTCTACGGTGTTTACGCTCTGATTTTTCGCGTTTCAAACGCTTGGCATCTGCTTCTAGACGTGCTTGCATCCTGGCTTTTTTGGCCTCCTCTTGGCGTTCTCGGTCAAATGCATAGCCTTGTTCGTAGTTTGTGTCGATTCCAAGGGCGTTAGCCATAGATGTCATTTGTTTTTCTTTTCTTGCTGCTAACGTGTGAGAATCGGTCCTAGTAACGTGTGAGAACTACCTTAGGCGAATAGGGTGATTTTCATAGTGAAAGGTCTCAACTTACTTTTTTCTGTTTCGTTGGCGTTCCTTTTGGTCCAATGCTGCCTCTTCTTGCTCAAACTTCTTTCTTTGCTTATCCATTTCAGCATCAATGGCTTCTTGTGGTAATCTGTGATTAAAAAAGGTCAGATGGTACACAAACGCTACAAGTAGGCATATACGACGACGTAGATCGTTCGAAATTGTGAATAACAGCTCAATTTAAAATTAACTGCTCAAACGCACCCTGAGTCTAATAAATCTTGTTCCTCGGCCCATTCGAGTAGTTTAATTTCTATTTGCCTCTTTTTATCGTGTGCTAATATTGCTTTGTCTGGTTTACGTTGACGTGGTTTAGCTGCGTCGTCCAGGTTATCAGTTCTGAAGTGACTAATATTCTTTTTCCATGACGGCAAGCTAGCCCAATTGCGCTGCACATAACCACTTGTACCAGAACCCCTAGGGGTACGCAATCCAATACCGTTGTACATTCGCTCAAATGCAAAGCTGTTTCGCCAGAAACTGACTTAAACCAGAGATAAGTCTAGTTAGCTGTCGTTACTCACATTTCAATGTTCTTGCAGTTCTGTATTGTAGAGATTATAAGCGCTTGGCATTTATTCAAAGTGCAATCAAAACGAACGTTTGGGTTTGCTAGAGATGGAGAAAGCAACAACGAGACATCTCAATGTCATGCCGAAGAAAAGTCCATCAAGCAACTACTCGTACACATAACCATCACGTGTTACGTTACCGTTACAACAACCTCCCCTATTAATACTTCAATCATATTGTAGGTACACAACTCATTCATGAGCGTAGGATTGACTTACGCCTTGTTTTTCATGAAAAAACAAAAAGTTACATTTATCCAAGAGCATGTGTCACAAAACAAAATGTAAACAGTGTAAAAAATGGACCTGGACAGGATGAGGGTTACATATTGAGTTTGCGCTTCGTGGTGTTGCACCTGAGAAGCGTTGTACTTGCCCTCCACCAGAGAAAGGATATAAGGGTTTTCTAGGTGGTGTAGTGCGCCGTATACTTACTGGCGGCAAAGAACCGAGCACTGGAACATCCGCAGAAACTAATTCAACCGAACCTACATGAAAACGTACCTTACGTACAAAAATAACTAATATATGCGATTGGTGGCTATAATCCATGATGTTACAGGTAACAAACCGAAATGGCTTACTTGTACTGAAGAAACCATTTTATGGCTACCAACACGCTGTTTAATGTATAAAAAACCAATATAAACAACTACTACGAACAAAAAAAATCGACGGGTTATCCCTGACCTTGTGTACCTCAGTACGCTTTCACACTTGTACATACGTCTCGATCATATGGTCAACTTGTTGAAAGCAAAATCTGGTGACGTTTTATTTGGCATTTTTTAAACAAGTCGTTCACAGATTGCGTGTTACACATTCTCCCTGTATCGTGTCGCTTGGGTGTAACCATTTGATGATTTACGGGCTCTCAGCGTACTTTATGTACTCTTCCAAGGAAATAGCGCCCTAATCGGATTAAAACCAGTTAAACGAATATTAATCATCTAGTTACGTCTTTGTTAGCGTCTACAGTATCAAAAGCCATCTTTGTCATTGGTTTAATATCAGCTTCACCCACACCACATTTTTTGAGCATCTAAGCACGTCAACTAACGTACTGATACCAGTACTTTGTATTAATAAGTGTGACATACAACTTCAAGCTCATCAGGCGTTATCTGACCATCATTGTTGAGATCAGCCTCGCGGAAGCCAGCTTTTATTACTTCTAGTTGAGCTGCTGTCAAAGGTGTTGCCATAATTGTACTTTTTGAAATTATTTTATGAATGAGATTTGGCTTCAATTACGTATTTCAACGTCAAAATCCGGTTTTGTGTTTCAAGAGTCAAAATATTTATTAACGGGTTATTACACGGTGTTAATGTCTCTCAACTCTGATGTCAGCGCACATGTAGAATACAGGTGGAGCATTTGGATTCTTTGTTACATAGCGGACACCAAGAACAGCATGTTGGGTAGGGACACTAATGAAGCAAGTCAAAACAAAACTCAGACAAGAAAAGATAATTTTTTTGAAAACAAAAAAAGTCACGTGACAATTTAAGAAAAACGGTTGATCGGCGTACTCTGGCATTCTTACTTCTTCAGTGTAAATAGTGAGAGAAGGCGTTCCAGTATCAGGTACAGTCTAGGCAATACAGTCATAAAAAAAATCTTACTAGTTTGTCTCGTACCTTTAAAATTTTTCCAGTTGGCTCTCCAGCGACCTGTTACAAATTTGTGTTAGCTGAACTTCTATTCACTTATGCTACGTACAGTGTAGGTGATTACGAACATACCAGGCGTTGCAGCGACCCAATGATCTTGGTTCTAAACGACTATAAGACACAACGGTTTTTTTATCTCATCAAAAGTTTTTGGTGTTTGTTTTCGTACCTTTTGGAAGATAATGCTTGCGTTCTTTCCTGCTTCGTAAGAAATCATTGGGTTATCAGCTGGTACACCACCACAAGGTCCAGTGAGAAGAATACAATCACCAGACGCTAAAATTCATGAGAAAAAAGCTAATTAGTAAAAGACTTGGGGAAAAGACGCGATACATCCGTTTTTCGGCATTCTAGCGCCGAAACGCTAGGAGATTACCCTTTTTGATAATCTACGCCTGGATGGAGGTGAAGTTGACACTTCTTACGAACTTTACAGCTGCCAAAAGGGGTTCTGTTGCCAACGCTTTCTCAGGAAAATACAGCGAGATTTGTTGGTTTTAGCGACCACGTACCGGCTTTGTTAACGTTGGAAAGAGACCCACGTTGGTGAGGAGAAAGGATGCATACGTGAGCAGACGCGAGACACAAGAAGACGGACAAGAGGAAGAGCTTCATAGCTGAGGTGAGGTATGAATTCGTTAAAGACATCATTTGACCTTCCTTTTCGCGAGTTTTTATCACGTGACTGTGTTATGCCACTTTTGGACTTTAGAACTCTCGAATAGGAGACCACAAAATAGGCCTCTCTAAACAGCTGGTTCTAACATCCTTTGCAGGACGTTTCGAGCTGATTTAGTAAAACGTGTCACAAAGTGAACGTAACGATTGCATAGGTGATTTTAGGTTTACAGCGCTCAAAACTACTTGGGAATTTTAAACAGGTATGTAGGCTATTATGGCGCTTTGTCCAGTTTTTATGCCTTTTCGGTTTGAAAAACGTGATCCAAACGTTAAGGCGGGAATTCTCCTTGAGCCGTTAGACCAAACTTATTGCTCCTATATTAATCAATTTTAGGCACGTTCTACACGTTCACACACCTTAAACAGGGTTGTAGGCTCGTTAAAGCCAACTTGCACAAACCCATTTCTTATCAATGTTTGCCTACTAAGTTCCACGTTTTTGTCCGTACATGGTGTTAGTCACGGCGATGTGTAAGTTCATTCATTCATTTAATTACTCAGCTCTACGGGAAACCAATTCGAACCCTAGTTGAATGGCACCAAACACCATCACTAACTAACACGACAATCTCATCTCACTTAAATTACAACTAGTTTTCAGTCATGTTAAAAGGTTGATACTTTACAACGAAACGTTCACATAAGCAACTCAAATATCATACGAAACGCGTTGAAACACGCCTCTATCAATCATTTACATCGATCTAAGATACTTTGGGGTTCATTTGAGAATCCCACAATATATTTTTTGGATAGAATCACAGCTATAAAACTATTTTTGGACAATTCTACAAGTGGAAGCAGCAAGGGGCAAACACAACTTAAAACCCTTGGTTCACCTGCTTCCATTGTAGCGATTTGATAATCTCTCAGTACACATATATACTCATGTTAAGACTTACGAAACTGGAAAGCGCTGGTGCAGTTTCTAAGTAACGAAAGACTAATAAACCACGGTGTTCTAGTGCTCACCGTTAGTCACCACAGAGATCCTTCAGAATTTTCTCTCATTTACAAATACAATTTCCTGACATGTCGACAACCCTGGAGCTGGAAAGCGCTGGTGCAGCTCCTAAAATAGTCGAGGACTTATAACCGGTATTCTGGTGCATACCGTAGTCCTAAATGGAGTATGTGTTGTGGATCATCGTTTCGTTATTTTTTGTTTCTCAAACTTACAAAATCTTGTTTTCAGGATGGTCACTGCTTTTGACTCTTTTCAACAAGCCTATCAAGTATATATGAACAAAAGAATAGCCAAGACAATCAATGAAGATAATTAAGTAAACTACAGGTGTACTGTGAAGTGTGGCCAGTTGTTTTTGAAGGAATTCCCATATTCGTACTTCAATCCGTTTGACATGCATAGCTTATAGTTGTTTCTCAAGCCTTTGTTCAATAGAATACGGAAGCAATCGTAGGCTATTCCATTGTAGAAGGATAGGCTTTCTTGACTGCACGTGCGAAACTGTTCTCTGAACTCTGTCATGGATTGTACCCTTACTCTGTTTTTCACGTACCACTAAACGGGATATTGGTGCGTAACGGTCGCAACTGGTCGAGTCTGTCTCAAAAAAGTTCAACAAATACCAAAAAACTGAGTCAATGGGTTTCTGTGCTGAGCGAATATTCTTTGCGCACATCAAAAGAAGTTGTAAAGAAAACACACAGAATGACATCTAGCACAGAAAGCGGCTTGAATGACAGGTATAAAAGTTAATTAACATCTTAATCGTTCTAAAAACTATGATTTAAGCACTAAAACAATGTTATTGGGCATGCCTATCGAGATTTTATCGACTATTATGAGCTATACAACAACTGGTCGATTTGCAGTTTGTCAAACATGCCATCTCCTTTCATCTATCATTCACGATATCATCGGTTACGATAGTGTCAGAATAACGACATCTGAACAAGCTCTTCAAGTTTTAACACACCAAGGCATAATGAAACACACAGCAATTACGTTAGTTGGTAATGAAGAAACCGGGTTCCCTTCCAACAATCTCGTCGAACAATTCGCAGGAGTTCATACCATAAAACTCGATTCTTGCAGACACATCACATATAAAAGCATAAAAGCTCTTTCAGGTGTTCACACCATCGACTTTTGTCGTACTTCAGTTACAGATGAGTGTGTTAAAGCACTCAAAGGTGTTCATACTATCAATCTCGCTTATTTGAGGAGTATAACAGATGCAAGTGTTGCAACACTTGCAGGAGTTCATACCATAAACCTGGATATAACACGTGTAACAGATAAAAGTATTAAAGCACTCAAAGGTGTCCATACTATTCATCTTGATGATACTAGTGTTACAGATGAAGGCATTGGGTTTCTTAAGGGAGTTCATACTATTTACTTAAATGGCACTGATGTAACAGATAAAGGATTGAAAGTTCTTGGCAGTGCTGGAGTACATGCCATTCAACTTAATGCAACCAAAGTGACAGATGAGGGTATAAGTGCACTCAAAGGTGTTCATACTGTCTCTCTCGGCCATACATCAGTTACCGATGAAGGCATTAAAGCACTCAAAGGTGTTCATACTATCGACCTCAGTAGTACATCAGTTACAGATGAAGGCATTAAAGCGCTCAAAGGTGTTCATACTATTGACCTCAGTAGTACATCAGTTACAGATGAAGGCATTAAAGCGCTCAAAGGTGTTCATACTATCGACCTCAGTAGTACATCAATTACAGATGAAGGCATTAAAGCGCTCAAAGGTGTTCATACTATCTGGCTCACCCATACATCAGTTACAGATGAAGGCATTAAAGCGCTCAAAGGTGTTCATACTATCGACCTTGGGTACACTATGGTATCAGATGAAGCAATCAAAAGTCTTAATGGTGTGCACACAATAGACATTGCTGCTTGTGATAACATAACTATTGAAGGAATAAAAGCGCTGAAAGGAGCACATACGATTACCATAAGTGGTTCTAGTGATAAGGGAATATATGACAGAGAAAAAAATAAATGGTTTCCAGAGTTCAATGGGGAAGGTATGAAAGACGAATGGCTTCAACACCTTTCTGATACAAACACACTGTTTATTATTAATGGTCAAAATGCGTTTACTGATGATGGAATCAAAGCATTGACAAATGTCAAAGTACTTGTTCTGTATGAGTGCAATGCAATAACAGGTGATGGGTTTTCAACATTAGTCAACCTTGAACAAATCACTTTGACTCGTTGTTCTGAAATAACAGATTCGGGCTTGAAACGCTTGCACTCTGTGAAGCGTATTAATGTGAGGAATTGTAGACATATTACAAAAGAGGGTGTTAAGGCAATGGGAGGTAGATGTACCTACAGGTAATTCTAGAAAAGTTGAGAAAATAATCCATGGGATAATACTGTTGAAGTCTTTTTTTTTTTTTGATATGTAAAAGAGACATTTAAATAAAGTCAAACATCTCTTTTTATTCGATTTTGACAACAACACTGACACGTTGATTTGTACCCCAAATTAGTCATTATGGAGTGGATTTAGGATAAGCGGCCACATGACTGTGTCAATGATTTGCAACAATTCACACTTCATCTAATAAGATTGACAACTATAGAAGGTTAGGTGTTTTAGCTGGTTACTACATTTTGATGAGAAGTATTTTTTTCTTGGATAATTAATGAGAACTTTGAAATCAATGGTCCAACAATGCAAGGAACCCAAGACATATTTTTCTTTTATCTCCTTCACGTGTTGATTTAAGGTACTCCTTACTTTTTACCATTGACAAAAACTAAGCACAACATGTACAACAAAAAAAACACAAGGTAATGTACTATTTGATACAAGATTCTATAGTGGCTCTTCATGTGGGATAAATGATGTTTCCAAGTCTACCTTTTTGTTACATTTTCCAAATTTCCTTTATAGCTCTACACATTCTAAACGAAAGCTATGTTGAGCTAATACACCATCTAGGTTCCAACTTTTATATTCGCCTTTTGATATACCTTTAACATAGAAACAATGGATTCTTAACTGCCCATTACGATACCAAACTTTATACTCTCCATGCTTTAATCTGTCTTTAAAATAGCAGTGTTCTTCAAGTTGACCAGTTTCAAACCAACGCTTATACTCGCCATGAATAACACTAGTAGTCTTATTATAGTATGGTTTACGATGATTTTTTGCACGTGGTATATAACCAGGTGTATCAACAAAACACTTGTAGGAATACTTGGCTTTCATTAAGCCATATCGGTATAACATATAGTCTCCTTCAAGCTCACC
The DNA here is from genome assembly GCA_038496445.1 of Trichosphaerium sp. ATCC 40318. Lineage (NCBI taxonomy): Eukaryota > Discosea > Flabellinia > Trichosidae > Trichosphaerium > Trichosphaerium sp. ATCC 40318. The sequence goes on from JALMLS010000166.1 coordinate 46,488, forward strand.
CTTGTTAAACCAACAGTGCTTTCTTAGATTACCTGAATCATCATATTTCTTATACTCTCCATGGTATAGTTGAAATCTATGGACATTTTCATGGCAACAACCTGTGTTCATTGCAAAACAATGGACAACAAGTTGATTGGTTTTTTTTTTAATTTTCTTGCACTCTCCACAAATCCTTCCTTCCTTCATTTGATAACTATCAATGAACTCTTGGCTATAAACGGTCAATAACCCGTCTTTTTGACCTTGTTTGTAAAAGCAAGACTCTAGAATCTGTCCATCACGCACTGAGTAAGTCAAAAATTCACCATTCTTTCTACCTTTCTTTGTTGTAAACTCCTGTTGTTCTCAATGATCCATTTGCTTGAAAAACCAAGAATCTGCCATGTTTTACGCCCTGTTTGTAGAACCCTTCCTTGTATTTAGCTCCAGATGGGTACCATTTACGGTAGTGATAGAGATAGCCTTTGTTTCTTCTTTTACCATGTCTGTTGTACCGTTCGACCGCTAATTGGCCATTTGGGTGCCATTTACGCTCCCAACCAGCTGTGGTACCATTTTTGAACTTGGTTTCAACATGTTTCGCTCCATCGGAACAGTGTATTCTCAGAAAATTCCGACTGAAAAATTCCGAAAAAATAGAAATGTTCCGAATTTGTTCGACAAAAAAAAATAAGCGTTTATTTGTTACAGTTGTGGTTCATCGATTTTTTGTTGTCATCCACAGTTTTAATAGCTTCTGTTACTTGTGGCAAGTCAATTAAACCATCATTTTCTTGTCCATTTTGTGCCGCTTGTTTGAAAATAGCTCCCATTCTTGCTATAAAACCTGCGCGTAGTGTTGGGTGCTCGTTTGGTATAATACCTAGCTCACTACAATAGCCTTCGAACAATTCATTCAATGCGTCTGTTGGTAGTACATTAGGCTCCTATGCGTTTATATTAGTTTATAACTACAATAAGCGCAAATACATACATTATCGCTGTTTTGGTGGTCGGACATGTATGCTGCGTTGTGTGGTAGTGTTTGTAAAGTAATGTCTTTTTGGCGGCAAACGCTTTTATTTACTTAACTTAAACACATAAGTAATGCCAAATAAATTATTTTGAACTTTATTGTTACACGCGCTTGTAAATTTACAACTTGAACAACATTTTGAGCGAATGGAGGTACAACCTCTCACCTACCATTTCTACAGTGACTTTGTGAAGGACAACTGCCTTCAGTGTTACCGCAAACGTCAGGTCCCATTCTTTGGTTCCACATTATTGATCACAAGGAACACATTGAGCGCTCTTACATTCATTAAGTCTTGTACAGAATCCATATACTCTTACAAGACAGTTACTACAAAGTTGGATTTTGTAAGGTGTACCTGTAATAGGCTTTGAAAAATCGCGTTTATCCTCGATGGTGGACTCTTTGGTATCAAAAATAATGGACACTCAGAATGTAACCAGCGTGTGGTGGCTCACCTACGGACCTTGTAAATCGAGCGCTCATGAAATAAATAAATGAAGCGGAAGAAAAAAAATTCTGAAACGCACCTGTAGCTATTTGGTACGCGTACAGTCTATATTGTGTATGAGATAAGCCGTTTAAGAATTAAAAGCGTACTGTATCCCAACTTGTTACCAAAAGAATGTCATTGTTGCCAGTAGCGAAGCATACCTCTGAGATGCTATCTACCTACCAATGGCATTTAGGTCAAATCATCATTACAACAATTAAAATATTTCCGTACCTCTGCGGGCGCAACAGCAAGTTCAAATTCTTGACTCATTTCTCAAGATGCCATACACAATTTTTCGAAATAAACTACAAAAACACAGTGTACACAACACCTACCTTCATAAACGTGATACGCATACACATGTTACCCTTCAATTCACATGAACCACCAGAATTGAAAGTAGCGGTCCATACTGAGCGCTAATGATTGTTCCTACTAGAAAAATTAGACAATTGGAACAAAACAGATGTTGTACAACCAGAATGGAGCAGGTTTTTGTTTTGTTTTTTTTCAATTCAAAACTTTGCTTGCGTACATTCTGGAATGCTGAACATGTACTGGTACAACATAACCCTTGAGAAGTGTCATCACAACCATGTTCATTTTCAATCGTACCATTACCACAAATAGCTAGAGGAAGGTTAGTATGTTATGGAAAAAGTTTTGAGTTGTTTTCCCATTAAAAACAGATATCATATTTCTTCAACGTACAGGTACAAACTCCATCGAAACATGCGGCAGATTGTCCAACATTATTCATGTCAATACAAGAAGTATTATCTGGTAGATTAACCATCTGACAGATGCCATCTAAGCCCAACGGTAAATGAAAGGTGTATATCGAATTTTCGTTCTGAAAACGTGCTTCTGTTGTGACTTACTTATACATGCTTCAATGCACGGATCGACATCACTGTCTTCTATACAACTACAGTCTAACCTGAATCCGGAATTGCATACTTCATTCTAAGAGGAACAAGGTCAAAAAAAGAAAAAGGTGATAAATCAACGCACTTGTGTCTAGCTCGGTGCACTTGTCACCATCGTCACAGCTCATTCTGTTTGAAACAGATACCCGCATACATGCCACCATTATTAGGATCACTGAATTACTGTTTAACTGTAACAACACATCATTAGGATTAATTACACAGGTATTTCAGCTTGCCTCTTTTCTAAACGCGTTTAGAAGTGTATACTCGTACATAACAGACAAGCATTGTTTTAGAAAACAAACAAAAAGATAAGGTGAAATTTCAAATGATGTGAACGGTGTATAAGTAAAGTGTTGTTCATAAGTTTTGATTAAATAGGATTACATGCCTGGAATTGATGCTTCAGTAGCGGCACTGAGCCGATGTCTTCAAGGCTGGGACAGTAACAGTCAATAAGTATGTGAAGTTTTTCTTCAAAGAACTAAGTTAAAGACGTACTTTGTGTCAACTCCGTCTCAGAGTTTACGATTTGTATTCGCTAGTTACCAGCATCTACAATGACTGTATAGTTACTGACAGGGTTGTCAGCTAAACCCAAGGGACCACTGAATTCCTACAACTGTTTGTCAATCGCTGAAAAAACGTTGTGACGTTTCAAAAAAGTAATTTAATGACTGATCACACATGAATAATACAGATAATTCTTTTACGAAAAACCACGTACAGCTTTTCCTGAGCCTGCCTTTCTTCGGTATTGTGCGTAAAAATCACCTTTGGGAAGTAAGAAAATATGTGTTGTTGTAACGAAAAAACATACCAAATCTATCGAAAACCTTGACGGCACTGGCACCAAAATCTGTCACCCAAAAGTAATTGTTTCTTGAAGATGTTGTAACATATGTAGAGTCATCAAACTCTTCACTTACAACAGACTGAAACGTAGCTAAAGAAATATAAGTGACACTACGTGAAGAAAGAATAACAATCTTTTTTATACCTGCAGTACTGTTTACTTTCCATATCTTGACTAGCTTGTTTCCCCTATCTACAACTATCAATTGCCTAATAGAATAAGTCTAAATACAGAATGAGGTTACACACTCAAAGTTTTCCATATAAGCAACACCAGTAGGGTCTCTTAGTTGGTCTTTAATTACATTAAAAAAAACTGCAAAGCCACTCAGTAGTACATACTCTTATCGATTCCAAATGATCCAAATGTGTAACATACATCGAATGAAGTAGCGTTTAATGCTGATGGTTACCACTATCTGATACAAACAGAATACCATATTTTTTACTCACAGCAACACCCTACGCAAGAACAAAAAAATTAACAAAACATGATCTTTTTTTCAAAAAAAGCACATGTACTTTTGGAGATATGAACTGCCCAAGTGATGCACCCAATGAACCAACATGTGCTGTTAAATTCTCTAAGTGTACGTAAGAATACAATAAAGCACATTTTGAGTAATTGTCGGTTTTTTCGCATGCCTCTTGCGTAAGCAATTTGAATTCTGTGGTTTTTAGTGTCAGAAACAAAAATGATGTAGGTGACGTTATCATATAGAGCAGCTATGCTTTGAGAAAACGCAAGGGAGCCTGTCTCATTGCCTAGTGTACCAAATTCGTGTATGTATGCGCCTGGGAGTAATTGTTAAGCGTTTTAAAGCTTTCTGAAAAACACACGCTAAATTACGTTTACAACGCACTGTATAAATCTAGTACTTGTACTCTGTCGCTCAAAGTATCAGCTACAGCGATTCTAGAGCGTAAGACGTTACGAAAGTTTTGTGCTACACATGAAATACGTACCGGTTTGTAGTTATGTTCGTTGTACTGGCAAATACACTAAAATACGTGACATCATGCGGGAGGTTAAACTGTTCTTTTCTGTCCCCTCTGTTGCCAAAATGCCTGTCAGAATTATATGTCTGAGCGCCTTGAGTGTATTAGCGCTGTAGCTTGAGTTTGCTCTTTGATAACCTTGTTGAAAGCTTCAGCACTTTCAGTAAATTGAACACACAATGTGTCGTTGATTTGTTGGCGCTCAAGTTCACTTTGTATCTTCTGTTTATGTTCATCAGCATTTGCAAGACAAGCTTTCCATCTAACAGAAAGAGGTTATTAACAATGTAAACAAGAAAAAAAGTTGAAAAAACGCACCTTTGTGAGAGCTTCAATGTCAGATTATTTGGCGACATCAGCGAGCTGAGCAGCAAGACCTTGAAGAGCTTCCAAGTTACCCTTTTGCTCAGGTATTGAGTTTGAGAAAGTCCCAAAGTCAGCCTAAGAAAGAAGATATGTTACTACAAAGTATAGGGCTTATCAAGGTAAAAAAAAATAAGATGTGCCTTCAACTTTCTGGCATCATCGACTGTGTCGACGTTAATACCTTCTGTCAAGACGTCTTCAGTATTTTCAAGCCTACACTGAACTTTTGACCCTAGGAATACCATTTACACAAGAACGTTGGTACTGAAATACCATGTAACGAAAAAAATAATGGTTTTTTTGACGTTTTGTTGAAAAAAAAAACTTACCTTTGCAAGTACTCAATGTTCAATTACTCGTTCTTGGCATTGTGTTCCTTTCAGCCTTATGTTGTGCAGCACGCTCAATCATTGCTTATCATCAAAAGCACTGAGCAAGTTCTTTACTGAACTAGAACCATTTACTCGTCTTCTGCCAAATTTTGCATTAGCGTCTGCGCCGCCTTTAATTCACGTAGTATCGTAAGTGTCAAATGGCAAAGGTATTTTGACTTGATTGAGTTAAGTGATAGCGTAGAGTGCTTATTAGAGAAGATGCCCATTGACTCCATCTCAGATGTCAAGGCAGCAAGTTCATCAACCTCGGTTTGGATCTCAGCGCCATCTTTGTATACCTCCTGAAGCGAATATTAGAGAGGTACGATGCCAACAAACAAGAAACAAAAGGGGTTTTTTCGAAACAAGGACATACGTTGCCAGCAGCAATACGCTCACCAGGTTCACCATCACACTACACAGGATTAAATATTTTGGTAAATATTTAAAATAAATAGCCATGCAAGAATTTTTATGCGAGGCAAATAGTAACTACTAAAAAATAAATAAAAAAGCACGTGTGTTTACTTTTTGTGGATACATCTCTAGTGTTTTAAATAATCACGTGATTTAAATCCAAATAACTCCAAAACAAAAATCAAAAAAATACTTTTTTACTAACAGTGGAAACAAGTACCTTGCACGCTATTGTAATGATAGCGCTCATAGTCTTTGGCCATTTCACACTATCAAAATATAGTATTCTACATTTTTAGCTTCTGGATAAGCGGCTGCAATCAATTTAGGAGCATCTACCCTCCGTAAGCGTTACATTTTTGAAATAGAAAAAAAATCTGAAGCTTGCTGCAAAATATACAAACACTTCCTACTGTACCAATGATCTTTAATGTAACGTCAAGGCCGCTTAGTTTTTCAATAACATTTCTTTCAACCTTTACTAACCGAATATCACACTGTATGATATTATCAGCCATAAGCTTAGCGTCCAAAGACTCGATAGTGTTACCAGCAGTCTTAACAGGCGCTGATTTCTCCCAAAAAAAAATAATATTTGCTTGTTCGCAAGCTTTGTTTCAAACCTGTTGGTTCTTTTGCCAGGAGCTAGTTGATGTATTTTGGCCTACATATGTTGCACCAGGATCACGGCTAAAGTTATTATGACGTCAACTTTATATATTGCTAAAAAATCACAAAAATATATTTCAGAAAAAAAAAAAAGTTCGTTATCGGTACCTGACAATCAATAGCATAACCTTGTGTTCCGTTTTGAGGTGTAAAAGTACCACCAAAAGTGACATGGGCTCCTTGGAACACATACTTCATGCCCTCTGTACGAAGACGTTAAAACAAACATTGAACAACGTTTGTACTTGAACCAACTTAGTAAACCGGCTTGCATGTTTTTAACATCAGTCAATCCTTTGAGTAAGAACAGAGTCTCCACCACCAACATAGTAAGTCTCAAGTGTGTACTTGAGAGCAAAAAGAGCAGCATAAGCAGAAAAGTTGTTTCGTTTGATACGTTAGTTGCCTCATCAGGATCAGTTGGGAACATTTGTGTTCCTATGGGTAGGTAGTTAGTTTAAGATGATATGGATAGTTAATGTGTACCAAGTGGACAATGATATAGAGAACTAAGTTTTGTTGCAAGAGCCTTCATGGCTGGTAAGATACTCAAAGCGAGTTGGACTTCAGCTGGAGCTTTATCAAATGTCTCAAACTTGGTAATATTCAAGCATTCTCTCAAATACATCACTTGAAGAGGTCCCAAAATAGCACTCCATACGTTTTCTCCAGTAATAGGTTTACTAAGAGAACATTAAAAAAAGAAAAATTCGTTTTGTTGTCGTAACAACTTAAATCCAATAAAGACGCAACCAGTCATTCCAATGAACCATACCGAAGATTCCAAGGTGTAGTGGTATCATTATTAGGTCCTGGTGGAGGAACTTTCCACATCCAACCTTTCTGCAGTGAGAAAAAGAAAAGTACAAAAAAATCACGTGTTTTTTAATACTTACCGTAGTCACCGCTTACTGGGTCGTGCATCGCCTATTTTGGACCTATCATACGATAAAAGTAACCACCGCCAACTTTTCTTTCTGCGACTTGGTCACAACATTCACCACAACACGTTGGATCTTGTAGTTTTACCTGTAATGAAAAAAAAAGGGTAAGGTGACAATTAGTGTTAACTTTACTATCAAAAAAAAAAGACTTGTGTAAAAACAAAAACTTACGTGTGACATGTTCCCTGGTAGTTTTACTGATGCCAAGGCGCCCCCAGATATTTTACTTGCACCATACTTATACCTATAAAAGAGAAAAAAGGGTAAGTCTTTGCCACCCTTTTTTCTTCAAAAACGGACAAAATGCTACCTGAGGCAATGGCTCTAATTTGAATTAATCCACCAGCTTGTGCGTTAGCACCTGTAGTAGATTGATAAAGGCTGGAGCGAAGGTAAAGCTCAACCTATTTTTGTCAACCAACTTTTTTGGGCAATTGTTAAAAATACGAACCAATCCTGCGTATCCTTCAAGAGCAAGGGCTACACTCCATACACCACCATCATATAAATTCAAACCGACGTTAGTCAATGTACGTTCTTGTTGAGCAATAGCAGAATCGAATGGTAGCATGTTACCGAAAGGATCAAAGGCACTATACGAAGTTAACTTCTGAAAATAATTGGACATTTCTTTAAACTATTGCAAAATGAAGTACTTCACTTTGTTTTTATTTTTATCTAGTAAAAATATATGCGCACCGGAAGCAAGGTATGTTGGAGAATACCAGAATGATCTACCAGTGCATGGTATCACGTCATTGTAACTCTTTGGCATGCCATCCTTAATAAAGGCAATGAGACATTGTATTATAATATCACATGAGCAATCATTAAATGCTTTGACACTAGGCTCCATAATGTCCCTATTACGAAAGTTAGCGCCAATATTAAAGCGAGTAAACAACTAGGTACCAAGCATATTCCCACCATGTTAAGCGTGTGAAAATTAGAAATTGACCACAAAGAACACCGAGACCACCCCACGCCTACAAGGGCGATCAATAAATCTCTACTTCTAAAAGTGCTGATATGTACCAAATAGCAGCAAATCGGGATGCCGTAGCACGCAATCTTTGATACTCTTCGTGCGTAGGTTTCAATTCCTCCTCAAGTTGCTTGTATCGTATTTTTTTGTCTGAGAGAAAAGTATACCTTGTGGATTTACAGTCATGTTGACCTATAACAAGCACGTGAGCATAGAGGAATATCAAAAGGAAAAAGCAAGAGAGGAGATGTTTTTATGAAAAGAACGTACGTATTTATCATTTGTCTCAAGCTCATAGTCGCAGGCCTGATACGTGTACAGGCATTGTGTACCTAGGATACGAATACTGTTAGTTTTACAAATTTTAACTTGCTCATGCCAGTCATAGCGTTAAGAATTTTTTCTTGTTGTTTTAGGTACAACTGTACCGCGTATTGAGCTTTCTTCCGCTTAGCCATTACCCTAAGATTGTTTAACGCGCATCTAAAATTTTTTTACACCAAATAGACAATTGTAAAACGCACTGTCTTTTTTGCGTAGTATTAAGGCGTTTGCGCATAGCCATGCAACGAAGGGCCGCTTTTACTTTATTTGCTGGCAAAGATAAAATGCTGTTGATTTGGAGGAATACCGCTGTTGATCTGGAGAAATACCAAGCTCTCAGCTACTTCTAAAGCCAACTTGGGTTTTTCTAATAAGTTTTAACACAAACTACAACGACTGCATAGTCTCCAACCCAATAACAAACAGACATGCTTCAGCTTTAACAGGCAATATAGATTTGTCTCCTACCAAAGTTGGAGGTAAAATCAACTCGCCTTACAAGCCACCTACTAGAATGTCTCCTCCACCTTCTCCTATGAGGTATGATAGAGACTATAGAAAGGCTCTAAAGCATCCAATTGTTCGTACTGTTGCTGATAAGGTACGCATCAACAAAGGTTTTCTGCACTAAATAATTATTTAGTTATCTGAAGCCATGGAAATTAGAGGTATGTTATTGAAAGACTTTGGAGATGCATATTTTGACTATGTTGTGGAAAACCACGAAATTATGGACAATGTAGATTACGAGTTGTTGGTGAAAACCTTGTTCTCTCCGTGGGAAATACAGTACGTTCAATTTTTTTATTTATTTTTTTTTCTAATATTTTACTTAGTATGCTCAAATTTCTTTTGAGTTATCATCAATTGTATCCCCACCTGGATCAGCTAGGTCCTAAAACAGCTTCGTATATCAGATTTCTGATTCAAACGCATCTTGGTGATTTACCATTCCGTTGGGTTACTCCACACAGTCCTGAATAATTATGTTGTAGGCAATCCTTTAACATGTAGTTCTGAAACGTACGAGCAACTATATAATAAAATATTTGTCGTTCAATTGATATTGCTTTCTTAGCTCTTACAACTGATCACAACCTCATTTTGATTATCTTAATGTGTTAGTGAGCCTACTTTGGATACCAAAGGAAGCATTAATGTTGTTTGAGCTTGCAAGTAATGGCTTTGGTTGTACTTTTTCTAATTTTATTTTTGACTATTGTACCACTTTTGTATTACAACTTCTTCCTTAACCAGCTCTTACAACTGATCACAACCTCATTTTGATTATCTTAATGTGTTAGTGAGCTTACTTTGGATACCAAAGGAAGCATTAACGTTGTTTGAGCTTGTAAGTAATGGTTTTGGTTGTATTTTTTCTACTTTTATTTTTGATTGTTCGTGTTTTTGTATTACAGCTTACTTTGCTCATTTTCTACTGATCACAACTGCATTTTGATTATCTTAATGTGTTAGTGAGCTTACTTTGGATACCAAAGAAAGCATTAACATCGATTTTGAGCTTAGTAGTTGTTTGTAATTTATTTTTTTACCTTACATAATTATTTCTATCTCTGTCTTGGTTTCTTATTGAATTGTAGTTCAAATCCATCGTCTAAAAAGAAGATAGATTATAGAAAGTATGAACTGTTACATATTTTTGACGATAAAACAGATGAAGAGGTTGACACTTTTTTTGACTCTTTATCTGATGCTAATAAACGTCTGGTTCTTAGAAACTTGGTATCTACTTTGTTTTATATAATTAATAGCACCTTAATTATTATCTTGTAGAACAACCAATTACTTTGGAGAAAGCATCCGGTGGCTTGTCATTTTTTTACAAAAAAACAAATAACGTATTTGGAGCGAAAATATAAATGGTTATATTGGTACCTAGTTTTGTCTTAATGGGTTGTTTTTCCTTGCCATAATAGTAATATTTAGCAACTTATATGCCAATGATGCTGATTATAAGACAAGGAAAACTAAAAGTGCTAAAACTGGAAAACGTGACTTTTTGCGTTGGGTACACGGATTTTAATGTTATTTCTACATTCCAATTATATTTTTTAGGCACATTTGCAGATGGCCGTTTATTTACGTCGTAACATGTCATTGACATATCCTCCTGAAACTTCTTTGATTGACCAAAACCCCAGAGGCGATAAAATAGCTGATGCTGTAATGTTCGACAAACATTATCCCATTTGTACATATGGATATGGCGATTACAAGGCATATAAGTACTAACAAGTTAAAATGTGTCAAAATGTGTCAAACTAATTTGAGTTTAGAAATTCTACGTTGCAAATAATTTCAGTTGGATACAATGGGTCTTTTAGAGACAATATCTTATGTAGTGATGATGATTTATTTATGGACGGCGTTGTATCTGTTGAGGAGTCAAAACACATGATTAATTTGGCACATAATTATTTTAAACCAGTACGCACTATTATCGTACGTTGCGTTATCATTCACTATTATTTAGATGTTGAGCTTGGTAGCCGAACATCCAGAAAAAACCTTTAAAAAACTTTGGCACGATTTGTTTGGCCATTATTACTATAGCAAGGTTAGTTTAGTGTTAGATAGTCTAAATTGCAGCTATTACGGAAAAGTCGGAATGAAACATACGTGTTTACATGTAGATCTACTTTGTTCTTATGCAACTGCACCACATTGGGGTGGAGGAGGATTTGGTAGCAAGAATACTCCAGCTGCAAAGGCTGCCAAAAAAATGTTTACTCCAGAAATATTAGCATTAAAGAAAAAATGGAAAAGTACGTCCAAAAATGAGGTTTGTACATTTTAATAAGGTTAGTTACATCCAAAAAATACACTGCTGAACGATTTTCTTTGTTGGGCCGTCATAGAATAATTGAATTGGAGCCTCATGTTATGATTTGTAACTTGGATAGCGCATATTTTGTACACTTGCCAGGCCAACACGAAGATTATCCGTGGACAATATTCAAAAGAGTACTTAGTTTCCGTATTGTTATTGTTAAACGTTCTACTCACTATTTGTAGATTCAAAAACAAAAAGCGGCTATAGACATACATTGGTGCGTAATCCATTGGCCTAAATTGTGTAATGGACAAACTCACTACTGTATTGTGTTTGCTACACCTCCTGTTCAAAATCCTTTTGGTCTTTTACAAGAAATTGAAATTGTAGCATTGGGCGTAGAACTTAGGAAAAAAGTGGATGAAGTCATGGCACAGTTGTATCCCAATGTGCGTTCACATATTTAATATGGCTTAAATTAATATTTTTAGACTAAATATTAATCTTGGTAAAAAAAGCTCACAAAGACTGTTAACGACTTAAATAATAAATTCTTGTTGTATCTAAATTACATTACACGTTATGTATTAATTCTTATGGCAAAAAAAGGTTATGTAACCAATGGACCCAACTCACACAGTGATACAGACACTACAACATTGTTTTGGCGTGATTTGTTTGATCGTCCCATAACTTTTGCTCACGGCACACAATACGGTTGTCAATGGACAGTGAACAAAAGGAAACATATCAACAAAAAGTACGTACCAAATCCACCTACATTTTGTAGCATTGTAGCTTGTAGCGTTGTAGCGCACTGTTAGTAATTAGTGCAAATAGAAATACCAAAGGTGGCCAGACAAAAATTGATGCCAACAACAAAAATGTCAACAACAATGACGTCAATGACATCAACAACAATGATATAGCAACTAGAGTGTATTGTAAATGTACGATAGTTTCTAACTGCTCCGGTACGTTTGTTTTGTTGTATAATACGATAACTGTTGTTGATATTCATTACAGCTAAAGTGAACTTTGCGATTGATGCACGTGGAACAATAGTTTCAATTCGCAACACAGAAAAACACGCTCCAAATTGTTTACCTCAAAACAGCATTGATTTTAGACTTAGCGAGTCCACAAAACGCAAAGTACAAGATTACCTTTTAAGTGGTAAAACTCCTGAATTAGTGGTGCGTTCAAATGTGGTTGGTCATGCTACAATAAATTAAAATCTATTTGTATAACTAAACTTTTTGTTTGTTAGGCGTTAAACATGGTTAAAAATAGTGACAAAACGCTTTTAACTTTGGCAAATAGTTCTATTACACCTAGAGTAGACCAAATTCGAGCTGTGGCGCGCAAACTTAAAAAAGAGTCCCCATACAGCGACTTGGGAGTGCTTAGTACAATCAGAGCAAAATATCCCGAAATCAACATTTGTTTGAAGCCGTTTGTGATTTCTAAATTTAATGAAGAGGTTTTGACAAATAAAAACAAAAAATACTTGCTACGTAAAACATTATTTCTTGACGGAGTACACAACATGGCAGACTTTAAAGAACACGTACGTAACAATATTTCTAAACCCAATTTAGTACGTTGTTTAACTTTTTATTAAGTTGTTGTTCTTTTGGAGTATATGTGACAAAGACACTGTTAAAGTGGGCTATGCATTGATGTTAGGGAAAACATTGGAGGAGTACAGATATGCATGCGTTGCGTTGGTCAACAAAAATTTCAAAAAATTCAACAGAATTGTTGTGGATTGTGAATTGAATTTAAGGTACCATTGGATATTAAATCTGTTGACACATACTAATTTGTATTTACTTTACAGATATGCCCTATTAGAGCTATTTTCAGATATACAAGTCACTTTATGCAAGTTTCACGTTGCTAAAGCACACAAAGAAAAACGAAAGAAATTAAAATTGTCAACATCTGATATGCTTTGGTGTCGTAATTTTAGCATGTTGCTTTTAGACGCTCAAAGCAGAGAGTTATTTGTTGAAATATGGAACCTTGCAAAACAAGAGGTACACAGATGTACTCAAATTAGTGCTGACATTTTTTAGGTATCCGAATTGAAAAAAAAAAAAAAAAATTGGCAAAAAAAGGCCACTTATATGGCATACTTGTATAAAACTTGGGTTTCAAAAAAGGCTACACACCCTCCTGAACTTTGGTCTGCTTACAGTGTAATTGATGACGAAGAATACATGGAAAACAGAACTAATAATAGATCTGAAGGCAACAATAAAAGATTTAAAGATAGTTGTGCTGGAGTACGTGCTATGCATTTAATATTTTCTAACCAGCTTTTTTAAAGACAGGAATACAGTGTAGAACGGATAAGCTGGTCGAATTATTAGAAGAGTTTCAATTTTACAACGTTTTTAAAGCTATACAATGTACGTGCTGAATATTTGTGTTCATTTCTAATAATATTTCTAGCTAATAGAAGCACAACACACCACGATTACCACAACCAATCGCGACTACTTGTTAGAGTAGGTAAAGAACAAGACGCTCAAAAACTGCTAGATCACTGGCGTCAAAATTATGAAAACAAATGCAAAACTTCAAATGTTCCTGTGTATAAAAACCGTCCAGTGTTGGCAACGGAAAACAATGACTTACACAATGTTGCTGTTAATTACAATGATGAAAAAGAAGGTGAGAATAAAACCAACGATAGAGATGCTTTACAAGTTTCAGATAATGGAGCAGACTCAAACGAATGTGATACGTATGTACCTTTCTTTTTTTTTCCCCCCCAATTCTTTGTTAGCTCTGCAGATTCCATTGACGTAAGTGACGGTATGCCTTTACCTACAACAAAGTATTTGATGAATGTGGTCCAAAACATAGAATTAAAAAAAAGGCTTGCAAACGATGGCAATTTTGGTGATACGTAAGTACAAACATTTTCTATATTGTAAATCTTACAATAATAATAGTGCTTTTGAACGATTGAAGTCTCCTACTCCTATAAAACAATCCAAAAGCCTACAAGTGTTTACATCACCTACTCGTTCTCTTGAAAATAATAGCTCTATCAATACTTCTGAGAATACTTGTGAGAATACTTCTGAAGGTTTTATATATCCTGAAGAGTTGAGTATGCCAAAATTGGATTTCTGGGACCAATATGTGTTTGATCTTTGTCGGTAAATATTTAATTATAGTTCTTTGTGATTTATTAAGTTTAGAAATCAAACGGCAAAGGTATGGCATGGGTTTTTAGTGTCTACATATCCTTGGTATAAAAACTTGCTACAAAAAAGAAAAGAATTTAGAGAAAGAGGAACATATACGATGGACAAACCACAAACCAATTTGAATGAATTGTTCAACGACAATAATGTTGCCAACAAAGCAATAGATGACAATACTACTAATGTAATAGATGATGCTAAAATTTACAGTGTTAACAACGTTGACGATACGAGGTACTGTATTTTTATTTTTTTTGTGACAATGTAATTGATTCTAACAAAGTTGCTTTAAGTTGTGATACAAAGTTTGATGACGATCATGTTGCCAAAATTGCCAGAGACTTAGCTGAGGTGGATAATTTGATGGACGTTGATAATGAAGTTTCTATCGATGCAACGCCTTTCATGCATTCAACTCCTGCTTCTTTTCAAAGACGCCACCAAGATATTAATAAGTCCAACACAAAGCCAAAAACAACACGAAAGCCAATATTAATAGATCTCACCTCAGATAGTTCACCAAACAACTTTCCAATACAACGAACACCACATGTTTTAAGGCAAAACATGCCAGGACAAGGTAACATTCCCAAGGCATTAGCTGAGGTGCGTTAACAATCAACTACTATGATTTTGTTAAGACGAATTTAGGATAAAAAAAGAATAAGAAGAGAAGCAAAACTACAACGTGCTGGCAAAAAACTACAACCAAAGAAACGTGCCAGCAAAAAACTACAACCAAAGAAACGTGTAAAAGTAATCAAGCCAAAAAAACAAAAATCAACCATTCAAAGGTACTAACAATATCCACTGATTGTTTAATGACTTTGTTAGTCCAATTTCTTCTCGATTAAAGCCACGTAAAGCTACTAAAATGAACACTAAAAAGATTGCGAAGCAAGCAGTAGAGTTTGACAGTGATGCCGTTGTAGCAGTTGGTGCTACAGGGCTGAAACTAAACAAGGCTTTGCCTTAAATATGAAGGCATTTTTTTAAAATCAGGCATTGATGGCAAAAATCAGGCATACAAAAATGGCAATGCCTGATTTTGCAAAGGCAATGGCAACAAAGGCAAAAATCAGGCATTGAAATAAGGCTTTGTTGGGCAATGCCTTAATTGTTGCAATGCCTTGTTTTTTTTAGGCAATGCCTGCCCTAGTTTTTTTATGCATTGCCAGCCTTAAATTTACAGGCACCAATTAGGCAATGGTTGTGTACACATTGTACATTAAGGATACATTGGTTTAAGGTAAGTCTCCACCACACCAACACTTTCTAAACATTTTTTTTTATTTACTACTGACGTTTTATATAGACGATGTCACCACGCGCTTAGTATTTTATGGATTCTAACGAAACCACCGCCATTCGAACCGCAGCACCCAAATCCACCTACAACAGTAGTACAGGTACGTTAAACCATTTTTCCAGTCCGCGAAAATTATACCAATAATTTGTTAATTTTTTTTTTAAGCTAAAGGTTTTTTTTCACATGGAGGACATTGCAGTTTTTTGTGTTTTGTGTACTGTACTTTAATAAATGAATCACTATTGTATGCCTATATAAAGCCTTGTTTTATGAGTATATGGTGCCTGGGTTATGCCCAAAAATTGAGGGCAAAAATGCCTTATTGTTGCACAAAAAATGAGGCATTATTGGACCAACAATGCAGGCTATTTTAAGGCTAATTAGTGAACCAGTTGCTTGCTATTTGGCCCAAATATGAGGCTCCAAAGCCCAAAATTACAAGGCAATGCCTCATATTTGCTCATTTTTTTTGGCAAAAACAAGGCAATTTGGTGAAAAATAAGGCTGTATTTGGTGGCAAAAAAATGGCTTTTGTAAAAAAAGCCTTATTTAGTTTCAGCCCTGTAGCACAGGAAATCCGTTAGTCAAAATCGGAGATACTGTATCTGTTTTTTGGACTGAAGCAGAAGACTGGTATCCAGGAACTGTTCTCAAGTATTCTAAAAGAAAGGATGAATATGAAATCGAGTACAATGACTCTAAAGACCACCCTGAAGGAGGAGTTATTGAAAAGTTTGATGCTGACATATGGCATTTACTCGAACATAAAGACATTTGCAAATGTTATGGTTGCCAACTCGAAACAATCAAACGTAGAAACAATAACAACCCCTTGGTATAATTGTAATTCTGTATCATTAAATAAGATATTTATAGCCTGGACTACAAATTCGTAAAAGTCGAAAAAAATCGGAAAATTCTGAAACTTGGACAAGAATATAATCGTAAAATTCTGAGATTACTATGCCTCCCGCTCCATCAGCCATGAATTTTCTAAACGTTCCGTGTTTGTCCATATTTGCGTTAAATCTGCTCGTTTCTGCCGCTTGAAAACAAAGAAGAGGCCAATTGATAAAAGCGTGATAATCTGTGTTTAAAATCATATGTTGGATCTCTAGTGGTAAACAAAGCAATGTTGAGTCTTGTTTGCGTTCGTTTAAGGAAGATTCACTTGTATTACTATCGCTCATATTGCGTACAACGTTTTTTAAAACAATAAATCTTAAAGGTCAACAAGTTTCCTGTTTGATTCTCCACGTGACTTGTAGTTAGTGTAGTACTAATATCAATAACCGGGATTGCTTCTGATACAAGCAAGACATTCAAGACAAAGCCATCAGACAACTAAGAATTCGATCTTGTGAGTTCTTGACTATACTTCCAAATATCACAATCTGTTATTCTTATCAAAGCTCTACTCACTTTCTGCCATGTTTTAGTTACAATATCTTGCACCTCGCCTGAATACACACTAATGCCCTTCCGTTACTCATGAATACTACGTATATTCAAATACAGCCAGTGTTCATGAGTTAAAAAATTCATTCATTACTATTCATACTATTTGCCTGACAGTAAACGGTCAAGAAGTTTGCGCGTTGACGGATTGACTTACGCCCACAAATACCACACATACAACTTTGATAGCGTTCGTGGGTTGTTATTAAAAAACCATCATTGGTACTTTGCTAAGGTAGACAATCTGGCAATACTACACACATAAAGTGCTGCCAGTAGGTTTATATTGTGTTTTACACATGTGACAAATATCGCTTTTTTTGGCCGCCAAAGTAAACTGTCAAGATTTGGATATGTGAGTGACCAGTTGCCAGTACCAGTTTTCGTACTATTCGTGCATCACCTAAAGCCTTGATGCCTTTTTTTGTAACATGCATACAACTCGTTATATTGATTGCATATACACCCGCCAGTGCCTTTATGCCATCATCTGTAATATTATTACAGTAGGACACGTCTATCTCATGAACACCAGCTAAAGCTTTAACCCCTTTGTCTGTTACAAGGGTACAGCGTCTCAACTTAATTGAGTAAACTCCAGCTAGTACTTTAATTCCATCATCTGTTATCTTAGTACAATCACTCAAGTCAATTGTATGAACGCCTGCCAGTGATTTAATACCATCATCTGTTATCTTAGTACAATTACTCAAGTCAATTTTATGAACGCCTGCCAGTGATTTAATAACATCATCTGTCACATTGCAATTCCAGAGACGAATAGTGTGAACGCCACCCAAAGCCTTAATACCAGCATCTGTAACTTTTGTACGTGATAGACCAATTGTATGAACACCAGCAAGTGCTTTAACACCTTCATCTGTAACAAGTTTGCAGCCCGATAAATCAATATTGTGAATGCCAGCAAATGATTTAACACAATCATCTGTAACATTTGTGCTACAAAGATTAATCGTATGAACTCCAGCTACACCTAGTGCTTTGATAGATTCCTCTGTAACCTTCAAATACCCTAAAGAAATGGTATGAACACGTGCTTGTGCTAGCGCCTTAATACAACCATCTGTTATGTTCCTACAATGACTAATATCAATCGAGTGAATGCTTCCTGCAAGTAACAATGTTTTAATACCATCATCTGTAACATCTGTTCCTTGTACATTAAGTGTTTGAACACCAACTAAAGCCTTAATACTGTCATCTGTGATACGCTTGAAACCACCACATTCTCTCAAGTCAATCATATGAACACCGGCTAATGCTTTAACACCTTCATCTGTAACATATGTGTTGCATAATTTAATTTTACGTATTCCAGCAAGTTGTTTAAGATGATCATCGGTCACGTTATAACAGTAAGAAAAGTCAATGCCATCAATTACATTAAAGTCTGTAAAATCAACTTTTTGGTTAACTTCCTTCAGTTTAAGGGCATAAGCATCTTGTAGGTACTTTAAGTCTTTTTGTTTGATAGTGTAGTCAATGGCAATTGTATGTTTCTTTATGAGGAATGGGGCTTCCTTGAATAGACGTCTAAGCTTTTTTCTTGTATTCATTCGTATACTTCTCCTGTCGTCATACCCCAAGTGCTGTATCGCGACATTGGATAATAATTTAGATGTATGTACTACTGAGCGCATAGATAACACGGAAGCAAACCGTAGAATATGAATAATGACTTCAACGGGGATCTCATCAAAGAATGCGCTGTCTGAGTTCATTTTGTGCACCTTAGTACTACAGGTAGCAGGCGATATGCCTAGAAACAACTTCAAGTAAGTGGGAGCGTAACTATAGCCGGCAAAACTGCGATTGACCAGGGAACCACGTGGTTTTTCTACAAGAAGAAAAAACGAATATTTTGGGAATGATTTTTGGATTTTAGGTTTTTTTACAGTCCCACAAGTGATGTGGGGTTTTTTTTTTGTTTGTTTACTTGTTATCACGTGTTGAGTTTTTTTTTTGGAAATACACGTGATGATTAATGTCTCGAACTGGCAAGCCAGATATCTGGTAAGATTTATATCTTTTTTTTTCGAGTCCCAGATTGGCTCAAAATCGCCCGAGACGAGCCTAGAGTACAGCATATTTTGTGTTTGAGTAATTTTACATCTAGAAGAATAAAATAAGTACCCACAAAAACAACTAAAAGTTCAAAAAAAAAAACAAAAAATATAAAAGGGTTATGCTGTGTGTGCCGTACCTTGTTTACATTTATTTTTTTGAGAAGGCTAAATTCGAGGCTATGTGTAATGAAACGTGCCGAACGTTTCACAAAAGTCTTTACCATCATTACTCACCCTACAACATCAATAAGAATTCAAAAAAAAAAACACCAAAAAAAAAAACACAAATTTCAAAAAGCTCAAGTTTCTACTACGTACCGAACTTTTACGGTAGTGCCCACCTTTCCCGGTGGTGTTGTAACAATTAACGTTCCTGATTCATGGAAATGAGCAGTCAATATCTTATCACCGAACCGAACTCGGAGCTTTGGGGAATTGTGAAAATTTGAGCCTAAAACCACCACACGCGTATTTCCACCAGGTGTGCCGGTCTGAGGAAGTACTTCTGTTACATTTGGAGGTGGTGGAGGCGAGTTTTTGCGGTCCGTAAGGTATTGCGTGTGGGAGAAAACTTCAATAGGATTCGAGATGACACAAGCGCCCATAATGGTCTCGAATATATTACCAACGTATTTCTAAGGAGAGGAAGTTCATTAGTTTAAAAGCACAAACAAATTCTACAAAAAACGGCGCGTAGTTGAGTTTCTAAAATACGCTTCACTTCAAATCGTTCAAATTCTTCACGTTGTTTTTCTCTCACCCTTACAAGTACTGTTTTTATAAGCGAAATAAAATGCAAGGCGTTTTTGTGGGGGAAAAAAAAAATAGAGAAATTGAACGATTTGAACTGTATGTGGTAGTATATAAACTTGTAGTTTGCACGTACTTTTAGTTGGAATTTTAGCCTAAAGAGAGTGCCTTGTTGTTGACTAGTCGATAAAATCTTGAGTTTTTTAAACATTCCAAAAACGCCAACAGCTATACGGATGATACGATTACCATCAAGGCAAAGAGGTAGCTCTACTTCAGAATCAGATCGTAATAACGTAGCCTCTACGAAAAGATTGGACGAAGGAGAAACCATCGCTGGATTATTTACTAAACAAACGAGGTAAGCAAATCAATAACCACACAAAGAACAAAACAGGAAGTAGCGTAAATAAGATTTACGCACCAATTAACATGATAGCTGGGAACGGCTTCAATATCCTTTGATACACTGTTTTGGCAGGTGGTTGCTTGGCTATACGCAATTGGAACTGCCTAAAGTAGTGGTAAGCAAAGGTAGATTAAAAAAAGCAAAAAAAAACTGAAAAGACCAAAAAATCAGAAAATAAGAACCACGCACATTTGTTGAGGAGCATCAAGAGGATTAAAAAATTCATACTCGCGATCAGCGGGCATTGGTGGAGGAGAAGACGTTGCTAGGGCAGTAGGGATCGTTTCTGCGTTTGGAGGAGTAGACGACATTATCTAAAAGCACACGGTAAGCCAAAGAAAAAACAAGCTATTTCACGACAGATAAAAAATGCGCAATGCCGACGTGTTTCAAAAAAATACGTCATATTTTCTTAACTGTACCAAAAATTTTGAAAACTGAAATAAAGGGTCGTAGCGTGGTGATGACAATCAAATATACGTACCATAGACTGAACTTCTGGTCGGTAATTATCATCTCCGTTATTTCTATTTCTTCTAGAACGCCTTTGTTGTTGAATTGGTTGAGCAGTTATAATTGGTTCTGTGGTAGGCAAGTGACTCTCCTCAAGCGCAATCCCCATAATAGGAGGTGACGAAGCTGTAAAAGCCGCTTTGAAAGGATCTCCAAAAGCATGATTTCCGTCTACAACTCATGTGTGAGTACTCGCAATTTATAGGGGTTAAAACTCCAAGTGAAGAAACTCTCCATTGTTGTGGTAATTAACAAAACACCATTAACAAAAAATAACACAAAACGCACCAGAGAATAACTCCATGTCACTGCTGAGGTGTAGTGGAGGCGCAGGTATGTCATTAACAAATTCCATGGTCTCTGGTTGATGATAAAATCTACAATTGTTAGCCACAGAAAGTGTAACGCAAGAGTAAAAAAAAAAATGACCAAAGTACTTCAGAAAACAAACAAAAAAAAAGATTTATTTTTCCACAGTTTTTTGTACTGTGCTTGTTGATGCAACACAATGACGCTATTTTGCCGTCCATAAAAGAGATTTATAATCAATTCAATGTAATAACAAATAAAACAAGTTCCACAATGGTGGTGAAGCAACAAATTTGAACAAAAAAAATTAAACAAGAAGAAAAAAAAAAAAGTGCCAAAGCATACCGACTGTCGTGTTCCATTTGTCTTGTAGCAGAGTGTAATTTCTTCGTTACAGGTTCTCTTATACCCATACCTCTGCTCTGGGCTATATCGTTGTTTATAGTCTTACTAGAATTAATTGTGTCGCTCGATTTTGTATTTCCCCAACGATCGCGCTTAGTGCCCAATGACGCAGCGTTTTGAACGTCATAGTGTTCAGGTATAGGTGTAGTAATCCTTCTTTTAATTTCGATCAAGACAGCAGGCTCCATCTGTAAGAGGTTCACCATTAGAATCAAGTGGTTTTTAGGAAGCGCCTCGATCCACCTTTTGAACGGTTCTAGTTCTTCCATGGGTAATTTTAATAGCTCAATGATCAAATGTAATAGTTCCATGGGTAATTGCGTCTCCAACTGCAAAAGTTTTTGTCTTTCGAGATGCAGCGGCGTTTCAGACAAAATTTTGTTGTACCGTGTTAAAACGTCGTAGGTCCATTGCGAAAATTGCTTTTGTAACTTGTCAAGGAACGCCAGTTGCTGTTCTGGCGAACCTGGTGGAATCGTGTTGTTTGTAAGATGTAGCAGCTGCAAGTAGCTAATTGACTGCAAAATATGTTGTACTTGGCGTAGATCTAATAAAAGACGAAAGCCAACTTCGTTTTCAGGAGGGTTGCGCAACATCTCGTCCAGTTTGTCTGAATTCTTGTGTAGCAGTTCAGGGGCGGTTTGAAACATCTTACCGAGTAAAGGGACACGCATTTCGCCTGGTATTTGAGGTTGGACGACAGTTGTAAGCGAAACAAGGCAGGCGGGTAGATCTCGCCCTAGGGCGTGGAGAGACTCCAAAAAGTCGAGTAATAAACGTAGTTGTCCATTGTCATAGTCCGTAACCGTATCAGCCATAGTTGCCATTATGCGATGGAAATTGAGACCGTACGCACGACGCGGTGTTAATGGTGTACGAAAAACAGGCTGGTCAAGTTTTACTTGCTTTGGCCTTATGTGAAAAAAACGTCGCTAGCTGAAAAGTAGGCTTGTAGGAGTTGTGATATTGTTCTCAGTGATTTGGAGTTGTGTAGCGTGGTTAAGTAGTTTCTTTGATTGCTTTTTTGTGTATAAAATGCTGCCTTGTCGTATTGGGGTTACAGTGGCATAAAAATAAGCGACACGGTTGTTTCGACAAGTTTTTGAGGGTTTAAAGAAAGTGACGTTTTCTGACATCTTGAAGGCTTTTCTGATACTTGTTACGCATAAGAACCACTTTTTGAGCGTAGGCACAAAGTTTGTGAAATTATTTTAGCAAAAACAATTTACCGTTCTGGCAACCCGCAGACTACGTCATTAGCTACTAACACGGCCTAGTTTTTAATTCTCACCTCAGATATTTCAATATTTTCCGCTGTCTACTGCCTAAATTCAACTCTGACGTCCAAAACGCTCGTGCATGCTTACACAGCACGGGAAAAACAGATGTTACGTGTACTTATCGTACACTTTTTCGAAATTTGAGCGATCGACCTCCAATTGTTCATTCAAGATGTCATGACCTCTAACCATGCCGGAGTAAAAACGAAACACGCTACACGTGGTAAAGTGCAATAGAACTTGATATTTGTTTCATCATGTGTATGTATGTACAAGTTCCTTATTGCGCGGTTCTGATTTTACAAAGTGCGTATTGAGGTTTCTACAAAACGCATTATCGCACGCGGTCGAGGCCGTTCCTCTCCCCGCGCTAGTGCGATTCTTCATTGTTTTGTTGTTTGTTGGTGTTATTGCTTTATCTTCTATCTCTTCTGATACGAACGGAGTGAGATTTTTCTGGCATGCCTTCAATAGCATATTGATGACTCTTGATGATCATTATAGGTACACCAGGTATTTTTCTAATGCGTGTTAGCGACAAAAAGTATGGAAATATAAAGCATAGCGCCGAGGGGCGCTGTTTTCGAGTGTACGAAAGAACACGTTTTTTTTTTCAACCAAAATGAAATGAGCGTAAACTAACCTGATCCGTTTCTTCAAATCCCTATCACAAGTAGCAACAATATAACATTTATGCTGTTCTACACGGTTACACAAACAGTCATCCGCATATGTGCCTTTATGAGAGCATTTCAAGCGCATAAATCGTGGATCTTTGGCAATCCTGAAGTAAAGAGCGTTAGTCATTTACTTTTTTTTTTTTACTGTTTGATATTTGACAGATAGACCAACGTGTCAATTAATTTTTGAAGTTGGTGCACAATTTTTTTTTGAACGTCCAAAGTGTAGGGAAAAGGATTACGTACTTTAAAGCTAAATTATATTTTTGACCAAATTTTTCGAGTTCTCCGTAAACACAGTCTGTTATACATGGAATAGCTATAATAAAACTGTCAAAATTTATAGAACTACATTGCGAGGTCAATTCGCAATTTGGACGGTTGACAGGTGCGTAGTTGTGATAATTAATTTGATTTTTTTTTTAAATGTTCTCAAAGCGTCATGATGTGCAGTTTGTTTTACTTTGGTGCTGTGTACGTACCTTTGGCGAGTAGGCAATCGATAAGACCTTTTACAACTTCAATTCTGTTTGAAATTGAAAACAGAATGAAATTGGTGTCGAGAATAACGTAGTATGGAGGTCCAAGTTGTGTATTGTGAGAGAACCACAATGCAGAGGATTTTCGTGGTCTACAAAAAAATGTAAGATGCACAGCAGTTACGTTTTCAGAGCTTTTAGGCGCGAGTTGCGCGTCCGCGTGTTGATTACAGCATGTTGCGCATAGAAAGAAAAAGAAGCGAATGTGTAAAGGACATGGCACTTACTTGAGTGTGAGTCTCTCCTCTCTCTCCTTCTTTTCGTTCTCTCGTTTTTCAGCTTTAGATTGGGCACTGCGCCTAATTATTGGTGTAAATGGCGTTGATATATTAATGTATGTACACGTACAATCTACTGTCTTTGTGTGAAATGACTTTTTTCCTTTTAAACGTCTGCGCTCCTAAACTCTTTGTACGGCGACCCTATTATATTACAATTAGTTTCTGGGTACAATCCTAAGCGCACCATTGTTCTGCAGCTTGTTAAACGAAAATCGGTGAAAATCGGTTAAGTTCGTAACACCAAACACTTAATACTACCCCAAACAGACGCAAAACGTCACTCAATCTCACAAATTCAAGCTGACTGCGTCGTAACAACTATCATCATGAGTATACCGCCCTCTAGCAATTTGTAAAGTTCAGACGGTTTTTTTTTCCTGTTACAACAACTTGGATTCCAATGAGCACCGACCTAGCATTCCTCTCAAGCATTTCGTTTGGAAACGAAACTCACTCAATTCACAGCAAACGAAACAAGCCGAAGAGAAAGGCCAGCACATCGCATAAACACCAGCAAGTGAATAAAAGACAGAAACAAGACTCTACACAAAAAGATGGTAAAAAACGGCAACCTTCAGAAGTTAAGCAACGAGCGCGTGGGGAGAGCAAATCCTTGGAAGATAACAAAAGATCTCACGTTACAAACGCAACCAACACATCTACAAACAAAATGACTAAAACTGCCGATCGCAATGGAAACACACGCGCAAGGCGTAGCATGAGGTACCTTTTCTTACCTTACTTGCTTTCAATCACAATTAAAAGGCCTCACCAAAATTACAAAAAAACCGTTTGACGCGCTCCTTTTGCGAGTTCATCGCTTACAATTCGATAATCTTTTTATGACGTTATGAGGTGTTTGACCGTATTAAATGTTTCTTAGCACGGCTGATAGAGACTTCCTGACCGCCATTCCATTCAGTTCTGGATCGGTACGTTGTAGAGAAAGCACGAACCTTTACTTCTCCGAAAGAAATTGTCAAAAAGTTACTTTGTTCGGCTATTTCTCTGAAACCACCAGACGCTCTTCACAGCTTTTATTGTTCAAAATTGATGTGCTCACGTATTATAGATATCAAATCCACCCACCCCACGCAAAAAGAAGCAGCGCGGCAAATCAAAAGAATCAACAGAAGCAACCCGACCTATTAAACAAACAGAACGTTCTCGCGCATCAAGGTAATAACGCGTTATCGAAATCCTATTTTTTGTTTTTTTTTCTCGAATTACAGTTTAACCGTTTTTTATTGTAAACTACGCGTAGTACCTTTTTATATTCATCGCCTTTTGACCTTATTTTAGTGATGCAGATGTACTAAAAGGGAGTAAACTACTCGCTAAACGATTATTACTTGCAACCAAGAACAATTTGCCTCTAGCTGTTTTTTCTGTTTTGCCTCCGAACTATGGAGGCTCATCGACGTCTCGTGCTAATGTGCTAGCGTAAGTACTTGAGTAACAGTATTGAAACCTAATTTTCTTGTAGACCGATCAAAGCTGAAGTTTTAAAGATTTCAAAACCTCCAGAGCACGGTGTATCGTGGTCAACGCTCTTGAGTGTGTACGTGCCTGTCTTCTAGAATTTTGACATATTTGCTAATACAGCGTTTAGAGAGCAGCCTGCTTATGACCCAGCTGTGTTGATGGAAGTACAAGCCCAGCGATCATTCAACATGAATTTGCCTTTTTGTAGAGTACGTGAAGTTCTATTATTCGTCAATTAATGTTGGTTGTAGAGTTCGGTTATACCGTGGGTGAGCAAAAGTGATTTAAAAGAAGATATCAACGAAGCTTTTCGAGAAAAAAATACGTGGCTCACTACCAATATCAATTTGAGCAATATACGCAGTGTGGAACGCAAGCTACTATTGTGTGCTCTTAAATGCAGCAAGGTAACGTTTGTTTTTTTTCTTGTTGTACTTGTAGTACTCACTTTTCTGTTAGTATATTGACGTTACATCTGTTGCTATGGCTCAAGCGTATTTTGAAAAATTAGTTGTAAAGAATGTGGTTGATACTAGTACCCATAAATCATATGGCGCTGCGTGTCTTTACGTGGCTCATAAGTTCAATACGCCGATGTTGCCAAGCGAGATCAGGGCATCCTTAAAACCGATTCAAGAGGTAACTTAACAACACTCCTGCTTTTTTCTCTTAATGTTACCTTAGGTCATTCACTCGCTGTTTAGCGTGTCTCGTGCAGACCTCCTTTGCGCCGAACTTCAAGTTCTTATGCTCTTGGGTTTCTCTCTTGTTTTAACCCCAGAAGAATACGTTCCACACTTGAAGAAGCTTGGGGCAACACGAGAATATCAAGATTCCTTATTTTCAAAAGTCAGAACGAATAACGCCAATCCAAAGACGCTTTTCGATAGTAATTTTAAAGGTGTACCCTAGTGGGCCACGCCTTATCGTTGACACAACGAAAACCAAAATATTAAACCTGTACATAAAATTTTTTATTCCTCCGATTTTGATCTTCTACTACTATTATTTACACTGTTGTTACTCTTTGAATCAGTTTTTGAGCTTCTTGAAGGTCGTCTCGAGGCTACTTGAGGGATGTCGAGGGTGCCTATGCGAGCAGTTGTGATCTGTATTGAGACCAACTCAGAGCTTTCTGTCATAGTTGTGCTATTAGCCTCTTCGTTTGTTTGAGATACCTCTGGACTGTCATTCTTCTGGCTATTCTTCCGCGCCTTTGGTCGAGTTTTTGGGCTTGATTCTGATGGTGTAAACTTATATTCACTCTCAACTATTCATACAAGTCAGTACAATGTAAACTGAAGAACGGCTGGACTACTTACCACTTGGCTCAACTGAATGAGAATTTGTGTTCTCGGATTCTTTTGCTACCTGGTCTTCTTTTTTGTTCCAAGCTAGTAGTAATATTAACGTGGCAGCACAACGTCATTCTCGTACTCTGTATAAGTGCTGCTTGAGATCTTCTTTTCTTCTTTTTCTTCTCCTTCAAGTTTGAGACGTTGGAACGTTTTCGAGCCATCTTATAGTCCAAGTTCCCTTCTGACGCCATTAACTGTGAGAAGGAGTTAGGGTAAGCTTGTATAAAACGTAAACTAAAGGCTAAGCGTACTCTCTTGGTTTGCAACGCTGCTTCTTCTTCGCTACTTGATTCTCTTTTGGGTATAAGCGGTTTCTCGTTTCAGATGGTGCGTACGTGTCGGTTGTATCTCGCTCGCTGAACTCAGAATCATCTACCAAGTCACCTTTCTAGAAGCAACATATTAGCACGAGGCCTCGTATTTCAAGGTTTCGACGAAGGAATCTGAGAAACCGTTACAACAAGGCGTACATAACTCTCTTGAGACATAACCTATAATGTATATAAGAGTGTGTATTTAATCAATCGCGAAATACCTGTGGTGTCTTATTACTTGTCCGTCTAGAATCACATTTTTCGTGTAAATGGTTTGGAATGTGTAGTTTTCCCGAGCAGAACAAGTCGAGTTTAGATTGCTTACTCTTCGCTAACCCATCTTCCGCTGATGGCTGTGAAAATATGGAATCTTCTGTTCTCACGACAGGTCTTCGTGGAAGTGTATCCGTCATTGCAAGTCTAGAAGGCTTAGGTTTTATTTTTCTCCTTGCGTATTTCTCATTGTCAACGTGAATGCCACGTCTTTCTCTACATCCATTGCACAAAGATTTACGTTGCTTCCAAACAAGTAAAACAACGGCACATGTAAGGGCAGCAGCGAATATACATAAAACACCTTAAACGAGGTAAGAAAAAAGTGATTGAAATGCGTTTATTGTTTTGACGAAAAAATAAAAAAAAGTTTTACCGTTTGGCGGTATCAAACGACACAGTCGCTTGAAGGACCTTAGGTTACGTACTTAGGGAGATACGGTATGCTAGCAATGTTTTAGTACTAGTTTCCCCGTTATTTTGCCTGCTATTGTCTCGTGGTGTGCTCGTCTAACGGTTTTAGCTGTAAAAACGTTATTTTAGAGAAATATGCAATTACCTGGCATAAAGCAATTAGCGGCAGTAATAAAACTACTACGAGTAGCTTTAAACTATACCCCCAGATACGTTCGGACATAAGCGAAGCGGTTTACTAGTTGCTAAATTGAAAACAAGGAAATTTCTTTTTTTTTTGGGTTCTTTGCTTTCTCTGTTACGTTTGGTAGCTTAAAATCTAAGGAAAGTACTATTGAACCTTGGATTTGGCCTATATCTGCAGTAATTGGATTTCAGCGTTGAACCGAGAATTCCTCCGCTACACCACTCTGGACGCCCATAAAATGGTTTTAATACGCAAAGGAGCCACTTTGAGGTGTAAAGCACAAAACTACTAAAAACAAAGCACAAAGAGGAAAAACTCCAAAACTAAGCCAAGAATTGCGACTATAAGATTAAACGTTGAGTGAGAATGTTTGATCATTCTTCAGCGGTTTAAGATGGCCAAAGTGGTTTGTTTTATCATGTTTTTCGGTGTACTTTAAACGCGCTGTTACAACGTATACACCTATGATGTTTGTAGTTGCTTGTGATGAGAAACTAAGTAGTTTTGTTGGATGACATCTCATTCTCGACTGCAGCAATTTGGCGAAGTAAACTAGGTTTACATGACGTACCACAGTTTAGTCTAACAATGACTTGTTCTTGGGCTAAATGCAGGATGTAAAAAAGTATAGAGACATTTGGTTGTATAGTCTTTGATCGCCTGCCAGGCCGGTACCGGACCGTTGCCAGTTCTATGTGTTACTACTGGTTAAAGATATGTTAGGTATCGTATTCATTGGTAGAAAAGCTTAGTATGCTAGTAACTGTATTGTATTTTAACTTGTTAAAATCATTCATAGAAAGTGTCTCCTAGTGTCCACGATTTTAGGTAGGCTACTTCGTATAAATGGTAGAGTCTTGTGACATAGATTCCAAGGGAAGGTTAGGTTCAGGAAGTGATACACGTGATTTTGTGTTCCATATTTTTAAGCTTCATGCGCAACAGGATACCGTGGGAAGAATATAGAAAAACTATTAGAACACAACCATTGCAACTTGCAATTGTTATTCATTGCAAGTATGTTATTACGTGAATTACCCTTTTACCGCGAACCGCACGTTTTCAGGAAGAACAAGGTATTGTTAAGTCGTGGTGTATTCAATTGCTCACAAACAACCACCTGTATACTATGACTCTATGCTGGGAGAAGAAAGACGAATGCTGTCTTATTTAGTTGACAGCATGTCCGCTAGTCTGGAGCTTTACTGTTTTTTTGTTGGCTGTAACCATAATAATTACGGCAACGTACGAAGAGATGTTACTTTAGCACGTGACTTCAACAGTCCTAAACGTCGCTACAAAATTTGGTTAGAGTATTTACCTATTATTTAGTACATGTAACATAAGCGATCCACGTGCTATTTGTAACCTTTCAAGTACAAATATTGAAGAGTCAGTATGTTGTGATATAGTCTATTGTAATTGTACACAACAGTAAGTGTATTTAAGTAAGAAAATCTGACACCTAAAGTAGTGGTAATTCTGTTCCCAGTTGCTCTTATATGATTTCAGTATGTTGTACTATTCATGTCTTTGTCGCTCACGACTTGTATTTTATAGAATAAGTCTGTTGGGGAATGCATAAACGAAGGTAAATGTTGTACACTACTACTTTAAGTTGTTGACTTATTGAACATAAATAGGTGGCAATTGTGCAGAAGAGAGGAGACAAATTTGTCAAGTGCAATGCCATACTTGCTGGGTTTTTGAGGCTAGAGTAAGACACTAAATTATGAACTTTTTCACTTTTGTAGCAGTATAAATGCGTTTGGGAATAGACTGACACATCACGCATGTGAAAAGTCACATGTCTAGTTGTATACAAGCGTTTCGCATTGATCTAATGTGGTTTAGTGGAACTATACTTGCTTGTATAACAAAGATGACGTGTGTTGCAGTGGTGAAAATAACCGCTTTTTAAAAAATTTAACTTTTAAAACATACGGAGAGTCAGTAGTACATCAAACTGACTACAAGGTAAGGCTTTTTTTGCTAGCCATTATCTTTAAGTTTGACTAAACATGAACCAAGATAGGTGAAAACAGAGTATGCTACTACAACCCAAGCGATTGTTCTGAAATATCTTTTTCTGGAGGTACGCTATCTTGTTCTATTCCTGTTCTCACGTGTGTCGCGGACAGGTATACCTCCCGGTGCATGGGTTGTAATAATCATTCTATTCTTTATAGTGATGAGTATAATGATATCAAGCTATTTGCCTTGCCAGTATATATACATATGTGACGGTACAGTTGTATGCAATTTATTCTTTTTTATTGAATTCTAATAGGAAACTATGTCGTATGCTTATGGTTTGGTTTTTTGTTGTAGCATCATTACTCCACTTGTTATATTTCTTCCAGTACTCCTTCATGCCAGTAAGACTATCATCACACCAATAATACAACATGTTTTCACAATAGCGGCATTCTTCTTTGCCTGTGTTGGTGCAGGGCTGGTACCGGTGATCACGTGTGATGATATCTACAAACTCCAAAAAAAGTTTGAGATTAACCTTTCCAAAATCACGACCACCTCTCTTGTCATCACACTGTCATTTACTCAGCTTTTCTTACCTATCAGTGTTACAGCGCCAATAGCGTATATCAGGAAATCAACTGTATTTACAATTGTTACATGCTTGTTATTAACAGTACCCCTACTATTGAAAGGTGCCATATTAAGCTGGTGGTTCACACAGAGAACGAACAGGGAAACATCTACCAGTAATATAAAAGAACAATCAAACAGCAAGGATGACAGCAACTTTGAACAGGAATCTAGTTTATAAATACTGAGCGTAAGAAACAGTGACACTATTAATAAATACCATTTCTAAAAGGTTTCTTACAGAACCTCGCATGTGAGAACTTGCTCATGTTGCCCATGTTGTCGTACACAAGGCGCAAAGTAACTATGTTTTTGGTTTAGCACTAGCAAGCGTACCCGATATCAATATAACGGAGTGTGATCTTACAATTTAATACTTCTGCCAAACGTTGCAACCTTGAATGATACTACACTACAAAGCCAAAAAGGAAAGTATGATTTTCAAACTCTTATCTCTTTCGTATTAAATTCTCATTTCAGTCCCATATATTTTGCTGATTGGAAAGTTTACGCAGTTTGTAGCTGGATAATACTGTACCACAACTGCTAACAATAATTATTATAGATGGTTATGGGCATGTAGAGAATAGATCTGTAGTATACAAACATCAAACAACAGAAACGAAAGGGATTGGAATGTAAAATGCCTTTTATTTTATACAATAGATATCTAGGTTTTCAGTTAAAGAAGTAGCTACTCCCTACTTTGGTTCGCTTATATTCAATGTATCAATAACATTAGTAAACTTTTCCATTGTCATTGTCCAGTCTTTTTCTTCTTCCTCCTACATTAAACATGTTATTTTCACTTAAAACTATTGAACACAACTTACAGAGTCTGATAATGAATCGTATCCATCTTTTTTACGTTGTCTGTTTACCTTAGTCCTATCATTCATATTTTTGAATGTACTTGACACCTGTCCAAATGCGCCAAAGAATGCTTTTATCAGCTGAAGTAAAATGTCAAATACAATGCTATGTTAAAGTGTCAAACCTCATTTTCATTGAAACCACCTGTTTGATTTCTTACGTTATCATTGGGATAATCATTAGATCTTGGACGCTTTCTAACACTTGGTTAGCCTACTAAAGAATAAAAAACAATGTACCTAGCGATGTACTCTGGTTGACTAGTAAACCCAAATTGACGTGTAGGGAGTTTAGTTTCCACGTGAATAATGACAGTACCAATTCGATTTTCAGGTGAATTGTAATACAAATTTACCTCGAATTTGCCTACGTGAGCAAACTGAAGGTAAATAATTGCCTTAGTTTGAGCATCGTTAGTCTGTTGTTCGCTGCGAAAAAGTCTTTCGAAAGCTCCCGTTTCGAAAGCTTCGTTCCACTGAGCGGTATTGAGGCCCTTGGAGTATTTCCCTATGCGAAAATTAACTCCAAATCAAGCCAATGGCTCTAAACACAAAAGAACTTGCACAAGCACGTGATGGAGAAATAAACGTCATTCCAATTGTAAACACCATCGCTTGGTAAGTCTACAATGAGAGGATTATCCTCTGGTATTGAGTCCTTGAAGGCATACGCCTTGCTTTGTTAGTGAAGGAACTGATCTTTGATAACTTCCACGTACCTGTTCTTTGCCATACCGAGCGCCTTTAGGCATATAGATCTCTTTGACGTTAACTCTAAAACCATACAGTAGGTTGTAGCCTAGTTTACAATAAAACACATCAGTACACTCAGAGATAATAAAACATGCGTACCAGGCTCCATTTTGATAGGAGGAACTCGTTTGTGTTAAAAAAATAAAAAGTTTTGACAGGTCAAGAATATTCTGAACGGGCGGTTTTTCGATATTCATTTCTGTTGTCACGTGTGCTGTGGTCATTGTTAGTAATGGATAGTCAACAATTGAACATACACTCTAGTTAGTTTGAGTTATGACAGCGTCATTTATTTTTCAACGTGATCGTTGGACTAGCAGAGATAGTATACCAGCTAATAGGTAGAAAAAAGTAGGCCTAGGATTAGTACAGTAGACATGTTTGGATGGTTGTAATACTGAAAATATTGAAAGAAATTTACCAGTAGTTCGATACTGTGTTGGCAAGATATGCCTTTTTATAGAATGGTGTCACAGTAGGGTACAAATATTGGGTGTACAAAAACTAAACTATTTTTAAGTAACATGTTTATTACAGAGAGTTACAAGAGCATTACATAAAAGTCAAGTTGCTTTTACATGCTTCTACTTCTTTTTCGTTTCATCATGAGACTTTGATGGTTGCTGAATGTGACTGTCATATGACCTGAATTTGATGTGTGTACTTGATAGTAATGCATTGTAGCAAAGCGCTCTAAGCTTGATAATGACTTGAGTGCTTGAAAGCTAGTTTGAGCATAAACTGTTTTCACTTCAACATTTCGTATTTTTTTCCAATTGTTGATGATTATAGGTGATAGAAAATCTCCATAAGTATCACTAAGTGATGTGAACATTCCTCTAAAGTAGAAAGTTTGGATATTAGGAATAGATTTAAGAAGCCATGAACAAGACTTGCAAACATCAATACCATTAACTTTCAAAGAAAGAAATGTCACATTTTCGAAAACACGATCATCCATCGCTATAAAGTCAAAGCCATCTGTTTCATCGATACTATTTTCTTCTATTCTAATATATTCAACATGTGGCGATTGTTTTAATATCTCATAAAGGCAATATAGAGCCCTTGTATACTTAAAGTCTACCCTTGTTAGATTGTTTAATTCGACAGTAGTTACAGCCTTTAAAACTGGTCTTCTAAAGCCACCAGTTAGGTATGAAACACAAAGCCACTGTAAAGAGTTTGGTGTAGCTATTAAAATATCTTCAAGAGGTATAGAACCAGTGCTGATCATAGCTTCTGGATTTTCAAGTGAAAAATGCGAAAAATTCCGGATAGAAAGCTTTACCATTGGTTTGAAGAGCGCGCTTAATGTTGACTTGTATTTTGGGTCTATGTGCGCACAAACGTAGTCTACACACAAAGAAGTGTTGTTGTAGCTTTCCTCTTCCTTTACAATATCTCTAAGGTTTACAATGCGTTGAGGCTTTAAATAATAGATAGAATACCATTCTTTACATACAATACAAGATTTAGCACGTGTTCTAAGCGAAAAATAATCCAGTTTAAGATAAGCAATTAATTTGCTTGGTTTTCTCAAAGAAGTATCGTATTGAAGTTAACCTTGCAGAATAATACATCGTTTGTGTTATGGGTTGGGGAACATGTACTTGACCTATACTGACTGAGTATGTACGACCTGACATAGTGCTATTTTATGCTAGTACTTAGCTTATTGTTTAGAACGGCTCCTCATTTGGCATGCTTGTGATTTTCTGATCTTACGATCATGTTAAGTACTCTGATAGTGTCACTAAAGCATAGTTACAGAGTCGCCCAAGGGCTACCATCCACGTAGCATTCAAAAAACAACTAAGCACTAGTATTAAATTAAAGCTATGTCAGGTCATATCTAAGGCATTTTTAAATACTCTTCAAGGTCATATTCAGTATGTTACTTTATTGTTGACAGATTATACATTCTGAAAAATGTAAGTAGTTAATAGCTATTCCGGATTCAATGTTTAAGAGATGTAGCTGTACGATATAGTACTATCCTTGTACAAGTCTTTTCACCTGGTCTCTTGACTTCACAAAGAGCTTCTCTGTATTTTGTTTTTCATGTTTAACAATAAAAACTTAGGGGATACTCTCTACATTCTTCGAGTACACCATTGACATAAGTAAATTGCTTCCATAGTTTGCCATTGTAATGCCACTCTTTAAACTCTCCTTCAAGCTTTCCATCATTATAGTTACTTATCTTATACACCTTGCCATCTTCATGCCACTCTTTACACTCTCCTT
This sequence comes from Trichosphaerium sp. ATCC 40318, assembly GCA_038496445.1. Lineage (NCBI taxonomy): Eukaryota > Discosea > Flabellinia > Trichosidae > Trichosphaerium > Trichosphaerium sp. ATCC 40318. The sequence goes on from JALMLS010000166.1 coordinate 81,421, forward strand.
GAAGTTTGTCATTGACATAGCGACAAAACTTGCATAGTTGTCCATCCCTGTACCACATTTTGAACTCTCCGTCTAGTTTATCACAAACATAAAAGCAGTGCTTCTTAATATTACCTCCAGGATACCACTCCTTATACTCACCATTGTATCTACAATTAAAAAACCGGCAATATAGTAGCAATTGACCTGAATCATACCAACACTTGTAATCTCCATGCGCTTTACCATGCATGTAACGAATTTGACTTACAATTACAATCCTAGATTTAGAGGTTCTCTTATATCGTGACCACTTGCCGTGTTTGTTCAATTCAATATCAAACCTTGTTGTAGCCGCTGTGTACCTTGATAATAGAGGCCATTTAATATACGATTCGCCGTCTGTGTCTATGATATCAAGGTGTATCTCAACTGGCAGTTGAAACAAATAACAGCTATTTTCATCTACTGACGTATTCTACTCTCTTTGTCAGTCACGTGACTTTAAACTAAACTTGTAACAATAATATACCGGTGAATCAATGTGTCGCTTTGTAAACGATGCCATCGTTGTGGCGGCGTTGATAAACAGAAATTACATTCAAAGAACTATCACTGTATTGTTATTTTTAGATCATTTTCATGTAATCACCGCTGTTTGACACGGGCTAATACACTAATTGTGTTTTGCCCGATTCATAGAACTCAAATGATAGTATATTGCAATTGTTTGCTGTTTTAGAATGATAGCTGTTACAGTATTTCAAAAACATCAAAGAGACTATGTATAATGTTCGTTTTTGTATTTGCCTTCATGTGTAACCTTCATATCAGTTTTTAACAGTTGCTGGTGTTCAATGAAACGGAAATTTCAACCCAATGCAAAGACACTACAACATACTAAGTACTTTACTTTTATTTGTCTACCCGCCGGGACTGACCCATTCTTAAGCAAGCCTACATTGGTGATCACTAAGGGTTGACATTTGGAGTTGCACCAAACCAATCTTCCACGTGTATATATGACTAGGACACCAACTACTTGATGGACCGTAACAGTGAAGGAGTGATCCGCCCTGTGCTTTTTATAGTATTATTTATATGTATTTTTTTTTAGGAAGCTCAACTGAGTTCCAGGGTTTGTTGTAGGAGACGAACCAGGGTCCCAACCTGGTCCAGGCCGCAAATTTTACCGGACTTACAAGCATTCAACCGGGATTGAACCCGCGACTGACTAACCAGTCGGACACTCAACCTTGGTCTCAACAACATACTATGATGTGCGCAAATTATAGATGAAGATGTGACATTTCAAGCAGTTTTTGATGGACTAGACAAGGCTGACAATACAAAATCAGACATGGCGAGTAGCAAACAATCAAAAGCTCCACCCTAAATAAAATCCGTTTTTTGTTTCCAGCCTTTTTATTTCAAAAACATTGCAAATCGCACCAGTTACCAATACACCAACTCATGTGGCTACACCAGAGCCACTAACTTTCCTCCCTTCATTTGGGTTTTTGTTAAAGTGTTTGCAGGTCTCTACAACCTTTTCGACATGTGCCTAGACTCAACTCATAACTATAAAAGATTAGGGAAGTGAGAGCTGTTTATTGTATAACCAAATTTTAAGGCGGAAGCATGAAAGTGTTGTGAAGATGATGAGATAACTGTTTATATTTGTTGTGAAAGAAATACATCCTTGCTAACTTCTCCGTCTAGACATTAGACCCTTGTGCACCCATGTTTTCTTCCGTTGCGGTTATTCACTATATTTACTGTTCCTGGCAGAACACAAATTGTCTTTGTTAGAGTTTGCAGCGAAAAGTTGCTTGAACACGTGTTCATTTTTGTGAGTTTAAAGCACAAAATCTCCTCATAAACGCAATATGGGCGTCACCACTCTCCTCTTGTTAATCACTATTGTGTGCTCTTCTGAATGCGCAGTAAACGTATTATCAGGACCTAGCTTAGGAAGAAAAATACGTTCATCTCAATGGCAAAATAAGCAATCTTTTGTAAAACCAACAAATTACTCACTTGTCCGATATAAAAGTGGATTAAAAGGTACCTATTTTGAAATTGTATAACACCTTTTATCGCTCAAATTACGCAACACTAACACTCTTAACATTACAGGTGACGCTGTGTTACTTTTACACTCGGAGTTAAGTAGCAGATCGATAATAGAGTCTAGTAAAGAGTACAAGGCATTAGTATTAGCGTGGTCCAATGATTACATGAGTCCTGGGTGTTCCATGTATTTTTTTTACGGTAAATGACCTCACATCACGTGCTTGTTCGAACAATTTTGAAGATGTTTCTAATTTTGGTTTCTAGAACAATCGTCACGTGATTTGACAGTACCAATAATAGAAATTAATCCAGATGAAGTTCCAGAGTTATTTTCGAATGATAGTGTTCTTATTACCATAACACCAGGTACGTAGCAAGTATCATAACTAAAAATCAGCCGTAAAAAGCTAAAAAGATTGTTTTTTTCGAATAGGCGAAAACAAATGCTACGAGTACTTTACAAGTGGTTGGCATACATTTTTTCAAGTAACACTATCTATATTTTGCTTGGGTGTTGTGGGACTATGTTTGGTGAGGTACATAATCCAGAAATAATGTAACCTAAAAACAGCACGTTAAAACTTATCGTACATATAGATTGTACCAGCACTATGTTAATAGAGCTTGTGGAATATCTTTGGCTATTATTGCAATAAGCATAGAACTCTTCGCAAGTGCACGTGCGTATATTCTAGTTCTTTTTTATAAGTATTTACTAACAGAGCTTATAAGTGAAACTTATTAGTATTGTCAACTTTTTGGGATCTCGTCGTTTGTATCACTATCAAGCAGATACCTTTTTTCTTACTCTTAGTACACCTTTTACTACAATCACAAATGTGATGATAACAATGTTTTGGTAAGGAAATACATAACCTCCGTTTTCAGGTAGTAACAGTTTGCAATTAGGCATGAAGCTCTTGTTTATAAAGGAGTAGTTGTACATAAGTTCTTGCACTCAAGGCTATTCAGAGCACTCTTTGTAGTATTATTCTCTCTGCTTGTTGTTATGGAACTCATTGCATCTATTGCTCGTATAGCTACTAACCAGTCTCCTCGTGCTGTAACACTGTTACCTCATGTACTTAATTTTGCTACTAATTTCGCCACATTGATCTACAGCACTTTCATCCTCAAGCACGTGCGTGATTTCTTCAACAATCCAAAGCTATCTATGCTTAAGTAATGTATAGGTATATGATAAGGTTTCTGAAGGAACTAAAGACAAGCCGTCATCATCTGAGAAAATGATAAAAAAAGTACACTAGCAATGATCTAAAATTAGCCAAGCCACCTAATCTGTTTTAGATACGAACACGTATGGTTGCCAACACCATACTACTGTCGTTACTTCTTATCGTTATTGTAATTTTAGCTATACCTCCACCAAAGAATACAGCTGTTATTGCAACAACGTTGAGTACAGGTACACTATATGCTCTTCAAATGGGATTGTCTTTCTTACAGGTAAGAATGTACATTGAGTATGTTCTAACTTGTTGTGAAAAGGTGTACTCATTCCAAGCCCCTATAAAACCTAAGAAGGCAACTGAACAGTATGTGGCGACAACTAAGAAACAAATGAAAGAATCTATTGACAATACAGATGATTGAATGTTACTACACAGTAAAATCTGATTTGGTTTTATATCGGAATAGTTTCTGTACCTACAAGATTATTAAAGCTTGAACTGTAAAACCCCACAGAAAATGTTGAGCGCAACGTGTCAAAGCCCCGTAGCGTATTTGCACGGTGATAGTTTTGGTCTTCTTGAAGCACCCTCCAACACACCCAACAAGACTAGTTTATGTTCACTGAACGCCTGACTTGAAGTAAGTAATTGTTAACTGCAAACGCCCATGGAGGTTCCTGTAGAAATTTAGCATTTTATTTTTGCGCTATTGAAGCAATCTGTTGTGGATCAACGTAATTTGGTAAATACATGCAAGTTTATAGCTCAAGCGATGCCATCTTTACAACCACGTACAGAAATACACGTAATAAAACGAGAGGTAGCGTTAATCATGTTTTCAGCCTCCGTACGTCTGTCAATAAACAAAACGCACCTAGATGATGTATGTGCACCCTGAAGACCGCGAAAAGATGCTAAATAGCCTAAAAACAAGCCATAGGTTTGGTTTATATACTCTACCTTCCGTTTCAAGGTTTTTAAAGCGATTGCTTGTAGTACGGCATTCCTCGTTCCTAAACTGATCTAATACTTATCTTAAGAGTACCGGCGATGAACGTACTCTTGTGTCAATGCTAATTAAGCATCATTACGACACTTGGGACTCAACAAAGTTTAGCGCAAAGGAAGTTTTTGTAGAAAAAACAATAAGAGTTTTAAAGGACTGGGTTGCTGTTGGTACTGTGTCTATTGATAGTATTGAATCTTTTATTGATTTAGCCAATACTGATAATATATCTTGGAATGCTAGATTGTATATATTGGAATGGATTAAGAAAGAGCGCAGGCAAAAATTGCTTGATGAATAAACTTTTTTTCCTTTTTATTTCTTACTATTTTTGATTGCTATGTCCTATGCCTCTAGTTTCTTAGTTGGTACGAGAACAGTTCCTGTTGTATGCAATCCTGTTTGATGTTAAATTTATTGTTTGTGTTTTTCTGTTATTGTATGTTGTAATTTAGTATGGTGGGTGATAATCCGAAGAGACGATGCAATCAAATAATAAAAAAGGCTTAAAAGAGAAATACAATTTCGTATTTTAAGTCTTGTAACAATAACTTCAATAGTCACTGCTACACAGGACAATGAATCATAACTGACGAGATAACAAGTGGTGTTGTATAGGTATTAATAAGTAAGGTTTATATGTATACATAAGTTATGGGTAGCTATAGCGTTATATCCTGAGTAGTACTAAACAACACTTAAATTATTGGAATTTTCTCTTGCACGACATGTGCAAGGTTCAGGTTTTATTTGTAAGTCAACATAAACTGTTACTTTTTACGAAGTAAACGGTCAATAAAATCACCTGAAGTTTCGTCAAAAAACGTTACAGAAGGAACACCCTTCAATGCTTTTATGCCAGCTTCTGTAACTTGTTTACAATTATCCACAACAATAGTATTAACTCCAGTTAATGCTTTGATACCATCATTCGTAACACTCTCACAATGCCATAGTTTAATTGTATGAACACCAGACAATGCTCTGATGCCATCGTCTGTAATATGTGCCATGCTTAAGTCAATTGTATGAACGCCTGCTAGTGCCTTGATTCCATCATCTGTAACAGAGTCACAATAAAATAGTCTGATTGTATGAACACCAGACAACGCTTTAATACCATCATCTGTAATATGGTTGAAGCTTAAAGAAATTGTATGAACACCCAATAATGCTTTGATGCCGACATCAGTAACATATTTACAACTGCACAAAGAAATTGTATGAACACCAGCCAATGCCTTAACACCATTGTCTGTAACACTACAGCCATAAAGTTTAATAGAATGAACACCAGCTAATGCTTTAATACCATCGTCTGTAACATTTGTACATTTGCTTAAGTCAATCGTGTGAACACCAGACAACGCTCTAACGCCCTTATCTGTCACATTTGCGTTCCATAATAAAATCTTGTGTACTCCAGCAAGTTGTACAAGGTGATCATCAGTAACATACTTACAATTAAAGAGGTCAATACAGTTAACAATGTTGAGGTTTGTAAAATCAACCTTCAGCAAGTCTTTTCTCTTTAAACTTAGATCGTATACTCCTTGTAGATACTTTAGATGCTTTTGCTTGATGGAGAATCGAAGAGTAATACTATTGGTGTGTATGAGGTGTGGTAGTTTTTTGAAGAGCTCTTTCAGCTTTTTTGGTGTTTTAAGGACGATTTCTCTTGTGTTTACGTATCCCACGTGATTTATTGCGATATTTGATAAAAGTTTGGATGTACGAACAACTGAGTGCATATTTAAGAGCGAGACATATTGTAGAATATGAACAATGACTTCAACAGGTATCTCTTCAAAGAATGCGCTGTTTTGGTTCATTTTTCTGTATACTAGTGAGAAGTAGTTTCTAAGCTAAAGCTGAACGGTTTTAGGTAAACTTAAGCTAGCAATTGTATTTTTGTGTTAAGTCAAACCGCTGTACTTGATTTACAACACAACTATTGTCTGTCGCAAGCAAGTTTGCGGAGAAAACCAAGCCTGCTACCTAGCTTGTGCCTTAATATCATTGTCGCCTTGTTACAATTTGACACTTCTGTCAAATGGTGTAGAACTATCACAATGTGCACTATTTGCCTGCCATTAATCACAATGCTGGCATAGTACAACGTACGTCCCTTAAGTGATAAACACATTTTGAGCATTCCACCAAACACAGACGATGCCTCAAACACTTTGCTTTAAAAATCAACGTACGCGTATATAACTTACAAGCTACGCTAGTACCTACTCCACACTAACAGAAGCGCTCTCGCAGCATTCAAATAACAAAGCAGTTATATTGACATAAAAACCTCTCACAACAGTACCAACGTTGCTGTGGGTCAATATGTTAGTAAAACTTTTCGGTAGATTTGTTAAATCATGTGTCCACCTGCAAAAAATCATCATAAACCATACTATATTGCTTTACACGCTCAACAAAGCTACGCTCTTAACTACACGGCATGCACATAACTAGAAGGTAAAAGAAGCAAATTGACAAAAAAACTTCAAAATCAAAATAGCATCAAGAAAGTTATACTTATTTATAGTTGATTCTAGTGATGAATAGAATACTGAATCTATTGCCAAGATGTGAAAAGTTGGCAATAGTCGATTCTATTCCGATTCGGTTTTCAGAAGAGCGACTGTATTGTCTGTTTCAGTCAAGTTTTACTAATATTTTCTAGAAAGTGAGTTTTTAGCACTTTTAGCAGATCTAGCAAGATCTGACACTTCTGTCAAATGGTGTAGATATATCACAATGTGAACTATTTGTGTTACAATGTTGTCCTTCATTGTATGACATAGGTACCTTACGGTAAGTGATAGCAAAATTTTCAATGTAAGTTTCAACAGACCATGGAAGATGATCGCAGTATTTCACCTACGCCAACTGTACACGGTACGATCAAACCACAAAGGTGTTCAATGCGCTAAAAGCGAATTAAAAAGGTATGATGTCCTACAAAGCTATCGCATTACCAAACACGGTATGAATGCCTCAAAACACTGTTTGCTGTATGTTTTGCTTCAAAAAATCAACGTACGTGTATAACTTACTAGCGCTACGCTAGCGCCTACCCCACGCTAACAGAAGCGCTCTGGTAGCATCCAAGCAGCAATGAAGGTGTAACAACGTCAAAACCGCCCCAAAACACCGCCAGCGTTGCTGTAGGCTTTGTAAACGCCGCTAGGCGTCAAATATGTAAATAAAAAAGTTTGCTCTGGGTTTGTTAAATCACGTGGGTTTGAAACGGTTGGATTCACTGGACAGGCGGGTAGATCACATTTAAAAAAATGACAATTTGCAAGATCTGTCAGAAGTGTCAAATCCGTCAGATCGGACAGATCGGGCAGAAACTGGATTTTTTTTGCTAAAAGTCAGTCTGTCTCAAAACTTGAATGAAACAGACAATAATAAGACTACTAGTGTTTTTCATGGCGAGTATAAGCGTTGGTTTGATACAGAATACCGGTTATAAGTCCTCGACTATTTTAGGAGCTGCACCAGCGCTTTCCAGTTTCGTAAGTCTTAACATGAGTATGTATGTGTACTGAGAGATTATCAAATCGCTACAATGGAAGCAGAACCAAGGGTTTTAAGTTGTGTTTGCCCCTAGCTGGCTTGCCAGTTCGAGACATTAATCATCACATGTATTTCCAAAAAAAAAACTCAACACGTGATAACAAGTAAACAAACAAAAAAAACCCCTTCATCTGTAACGTGCAGCGTCACCATGTTCAGTATGCATTCTTTCCAAGTATTTCCACGAAGATATTTATTGTGAACTTTGACGAAATACACAAATGTATTCTCTGAATGTATTACGTATGTCACTAATAAATTACGCTACTATCCTACAACTAAGGCCACGTCTCTCTTACACGTATTTTCATATTTCGTGTGCCCTTTAACGTTTCAACATCACTTGTGGGACTGTAAAAAAAACCTAAAATCCAAAAATCATTCCCAAAATATTCGTTTTTTCTTCTTGTAGAAAAACCACGTGGTTCCCTGGTCAATCGCAGTTTTGCCGGCTATAGTTACGCTCCCACTTACTTGAAATTGTTTCTAGGCATATCGCCTGCTACCTGTAGTACTAAGGTGCACAAAATGAACTCAGACAGCGCATTCTTTGATGAGATCCCCGTTGAAGTCATTATTCATATTCTACGGTTTGCTCCCGTGTTATCTATGCGCTCAGTAGTACATACATCTACATTATTATCCAATGTCGCGATACAACACTTGGGGTATTACGACAGGACAAGTATACGAATGAATACAAGAAAAAAGCTTAGACGTCTATTCAAGGAAGCCCCATTCCTCATAAAGAAACATACAATTGCCCTTGACTACACTATCAAACAAAAAGACTTAAAGTACCTACAAGATGCTTATGCCCTTGAACTGAAGGAAGTTAACCGAAAAGTTGATTTTACAGACTTTAATGTAATTGATGGCATTGACTTTTCTTACTGTTATAACGTGACCGATGATCATCTTATACAACTTGCTGGAATACGTAAAATTAAATTATACAAAGCATTTGTTACAGATGAAGGTGTTAAAGCATTAGCCGGTGTTCGTATGATTGACTTGAGAGAATGTGGTGGTTTCAAGCGTATCACAGATGACAGTATTAAGGCTTTAGTTGGCGTTCAAACACTTAATGTACAAGGAGCAGATGTTACAGATGATGGTATTAAAACATTGTTACTTGCAGGAAGCATTCACTCGATTGATATTAGTCATTGTAGGAACATAACAGATGGTTGTATTAAGACGCTAGCACAAGCACGTGTTCATACCATTTCTTTAGGGCATTTGAAGGTTACAGAGGAATCTATCAAAGCACTAGGTGTAGCTGGAGTTCATACGATTAATCTTTGTAGCACAAATGTTACAGATGATGGTGTTAAATCATTTGCTGGCATTCACAATATTGATTTATCGAACTGCGATCTTGTTACAGATGAAGGTGTTAAAGCATTATCTGGTGTTCATACAATTAATTTAAATAATTGCAAGCGTATTACTGATGAAGGTGTGAGTGCATTGGGAGGTGTGCATGTAATTGATTTATGTGGTTGTTTTCGAATAACAGATGAAGGTGTTAAACCCCTAGCTGGTGTTCATACAATTAGTCTATCATATACAAAAGTTACAGATACTGGCATCAAGGCTTTGGGTGGTGTTCACACTATTCGTCTCTGGTATTGCAATGTGACAGATGATGGTATTAAAGCACTGGCAGGCGTTCATACAATTGACTTGGGTGATTGTACTAAGATAACAGATGATGGGATTAAAGTATTAGCTGGAGTTTACTCAATTAACTTGAAAGGCTGTACCCTTGTAACAGACAAAGGGGTTAAAGCTTTAGCTGGTGTTCACGAGATAACGTGTCCTACTGTAATAATATTACAGATGATGGCATAAAGGCACTGGCGGGTGTATATGCAATCAATATAACGAGTTGTATGCTTGTTACAAAAAAAAGGCATCAAGGCTTTAGGTGATGCACGAATAGTACGAAATTTGGGCGATTTGTTAAACTACTAATGTTAGTATGTTAACAAAAATAAAAGTAGTGTTACATG